>JAVJIF010012965.1:0-93923 GCA_038442645.1 Agave tequilana | reverse complement strand
CCCCCTGCGGCAACCTCAGCTTGATCTTCATCCTCTCCTTGCAGTTGTCGACTCATCCTCCCATTGTGGTTGATTCTCCAACCCCCCCCCCCTCAAGTCAGCGCTCCCTTTGTGTGTGTAATATTGGATTACGTCTCTAACAGCTATTGAATTATGCTTTTTGCTCTCTCTCTCTCTCTCTCTGTGATATTGGATTCTAATTTTTAATCTCCCATCAAGGTTGCTCGATGAAGAATGTTGGAGTCTTGGAGAAGCTAGTGGGATAGTGTGATAAGCAGAAGCTAAATAAAGAGGAATTGTGAAGGTTGATCTCTCTTCTTCTTTTTCTTTTTTCTTTTTTTTGGGTGAATTTTGTGCAAAAATGTGGTATCTTTGTTGTAGCTTTGTTGTTAGTTGTTGATTAATTTGTTTGCTATATGTTGTGAATTTTCACAAAATTGTTGCTTTGTTAGTTGTTGATTAATTTATTGTTAGTTGTTGATTAATTTTGATTTAATGAACTGATTACTTGTAGATTTGCTTGACTGATTATATTTCTTTAATTTAATGAAACAATTTAGTATTTCTTTTAGACAATGTCCCTATTTTAATTTAATAGTTCTTTTCTTTTTTAATTCAAGAACAGTTATGAGCCATAATTTTCATTTTTGTTGTGGTTAGTGGTCACTAGAAGAGTAGAGTATTGAGAGCATATGTCATTAAATTTGCACATGTTCACACTTCACTCATGAAAAATAACATATGCAGCCTTTTACAATGTGTAGTTAATTTTTTTGGAACATGTGTATTTTTTTTGGAAGTTTATAGAATTCATATTTGCATGTTTTAAATATTATAATATTATTATATATTAAAATAATAATAAAATGTGTAATTCGTTTAATCACCATTTAAATCGTTTAAGCATTACGCGCTCACGGACCGCGCGCATACTGAACCGCTTTTTAGAACATAGGGTGGAAGACCATTGCATTCCAAGGATAGAATAAGAAGTGTTTTACTTTAAAAACTTCCTTGCAATAGAAGTTGTCACTCTGTGTATAATACATCTTCAGGAAGAGTCACATGCTGTAGGTTTACTATCATAAACCAGGACATTTTTGTACTTTTAGCACAAAATTCAATAATGCGCCATAATCTCAAAGATTAGGAGGCAAAGCCATCTGTTTGAGTATGTAGTACAAGAGTGAGATTGGCTTA
Organism: Agave tequilana; assembly: GCA_038442645.1. Taxonomy (NCBI): domain Eukaryota; kingdom Viridiplantae; phylum Streptophyta; class Magnoliopsida; order Asparagales; family Asparagaceae; genus Agave; species Agave tequilana. Next base: position 92,723 of record JAVJIF010012965.1, on the reverse strand, counting down.
AAGACAAAGTAACCACTGCATGGCCTTAATTTTAGTATTCTGCTATTACTGTCAGTCAATTGATGCGAGCTTTTTAAAAAGTAATACATCCATGAAGCTATATGTCAAATACACTGTTTAGCAGATAGCCAAAAGCCAGACACATTTTCTGGAAGAAGTGTTCACCATAGACTTGAAGAATTCTCAGGTAGTAGTTTAGGAAATACTGTGTGACTAAAAGAGTCCCCCCATGATATTTTAAATGTTAGGTTAATAGAGGAAAACTTGACTTGTGGAATATAAACAAGTGATGGCCAGACCTCATGCTAAAGCAGGATACAAAGTAATAGCGCTATCTTATGCGAGCAATTGAACTTCAATTATCCCAAAAAAAATACACTCACTTCAATTAAGATCAAAGTCACTTCAAGCATAAATGATGTTCCCGAAAAGAAATCATTAGGATTATATTATGATTTTCATGTTGATCACCATATGTACAATTATAATGTTTTCTGAAGAGGACTAAACAATCTGTTGTAGATTTTCATTCATCCATGAAAAGGACAGAGGAGTCACTCAATTGATGACAACACAAGATCAGTTGGCAGGTAGATCTATGAAAGCACTAACAAGAACATAAGAAACAATCTGTTGTAGATTTTCATTCATCCATGAAAAGGACTAGGAGAAGAGTCACTCAATTGGTGACAACACAAGATCAGTTGGCAGGTAGATCTTTGAAAGAACTAGCAAGAACATAACTAGATCGGACATGGAAACTAATTATTACAGACTAAGTCACAATTGGATCCAACCCAAAGTATACTGACAGAGAGAAAACTAAGAGGCTTGAGAGGACTGGCCAAGCAGTTTATACAAAGTATGTAACTAAATCTAGCCAATATAACCACTTGTTGCTCCCAGGTGGGTGAACCAAAGGCTCAGAATTTAGTAGTTTTTCTTCCCAATGACCAGAATTTTGGCCTTATGCCAAGCCTTTCTAAAAATCAGTAACTTTAAAATAGATTCTCAATATTGAAGAAGCATAATAAAATTTCTAAAGAATATTTGTTAACGACATAAGAAAAGAAGTTACTGGGTGTAAACTGATTCTATCCTCTGGAGAACAGCCTGCCACGGCAGCATACCTGAAATTAATTAGCTAATTAGAATGAGAATCAACAAAATTTCAGCATAAAAGTTTAATACACTCCATATATCAAGTTAATTCATAATTGATAAGAAATCCACATTCATTCACTTTGTGGCCAACAAATATTAGACATTACTCATTGCATGAAGTCATTAGAAAACAACATTGTGGACCAGATCGGGAATTTGTATGTGGTTAAAGTTCGAGTTTGGCAGTCTCCCGATGGCTGGTCTGTGTCCTTCAAGCACCAGGAGCTCACAGAAAGAGGTACAATGCAGGAGGCATAATGAAGCAAAGAGAGAAACAACAGGATTGTCTGAACTAGATTCCTTTTAAACAAATTTAATTAGAGTACGACTATTACGGTTCTGTAAACACAAAATCAAGTACTCATGAACTCAAAAGTATTCCCAACCCAAACTGGTTTAACAAATGTAGATTGGTTCATATGTATGCTTGCAAAGAGAAATACGTCAGCCTAAACCCAGTATGCTGTGCTGCGTATAACCTGAGCTTAAAGGGTTTGCAAATGTGTCCTGTAGATAAAGGGTCAAAAATGCTAGGCAGGTACGACAGTAGCTACCTTGGCCAGTTTTAGAACAGTGGGTATAAAAACCTTTATTTGTTCTGCATTATAGGAAACAAGTGCTTAATGACTTGTATACTTCCGTTCATATTGATGGTTCTGTAAACAGAAGAATAAGTAGTGTGTGCACATTTCACAACCCTTGTGTGCTCACTAGCTCACATATGTACCAGAAAACAGGAATGAATGCTAGATGCAACATCAGAGGAGTGGGTTTACTCTGCATGTACCCATCCAATTTTGAAATATAACCTCCCAGAATGCAAAAGAATAAATTGTGAATGAACGTGTATAGGCTGCACATGAAGTTGCTCTTTTGGTGTATAAAAAAGGCCTCTCAGAATTAAAAATAATAATATCAATCCTTGAAAGTCCAAGAGTACAGATACCATATTCCCACCCAAATTCTATATTTGTTTGTGTGAGTTTCTTCTCTTTTTTTTCGCAAGCCTTTTCTCCATGGTTAGGCTTCCAGAGTTGTAGTTACTGTCCATAACCTATCACATCCTCTTCTAAAGTTCTAGAGATCTAGTAGAAGTGACCATTTTGCTGCCGTTTTATTCACCACGCAGATATCCTCTCAACTAGTTCTCTTGGTACATCGACTTTGCTGCATCAATAGCCTCTCCTTGCCACTCCGACAATGTACGCAAGCCACAAAACCTACATAGCAACCTCATTTTCATGATTACCTCTCAATCAGTATAACAGCAACAGTCTTTGGGTTGGCTATAAGAATCCTCTTATCCTTTCAGCTACACTAAAGCTACCCCTCGATTCAATACTATAAATAGCAATGACCATATCCATTTTCCTTTCGCATCAATCTACATTCATTTGGTATAGACTAAGCCCTAGATGCTCAATGTCCAAACCATCTGAAACTGTTATACTTCATCTTATCCTCAGTTGGAACAATCTCTAACTTCTTGTGGGTACACCAAATTAGAATCACTCCTCTAATCTGAGATTTTAGCGTGCTACCGCTGATCCATCTCAGAATTCTTATTCTACCCATCCCTTTTGGACATGTAGCTTCTTAATTGCCCAATAGTTTGACCCATAAGGAATGGCTTATAATGTAGCCTTCTTTAAAAAAAGTAGATAAATAAACTTCATAAATATTCTATGGCCATGCTTGCAATCCAAAAGCACTTCTCCATTTCAGTCATCCTGCTTTAATTTTGTGAACAACATATCCCTCAATCTTGCCATTATAAGAATAATTGATCCTAAGTAAGGAAGATGTTTATTTATTGGGAGAAAAGTAAGGAAGATGATTACTCTTAGGTATCCTTTAGCCATCAATGTGAAGTATATGGACATTTAATTATTTATACTTGAACCTTTGCCAAAGTTACTTAGTGTATATTTTATTTTTATCTAGGTAATTCTATATCCAACTCAAGCTTCTCGATATATTTCTACTTCAAAAATTATTCCTTCTTAAGCATATTAATGCAATATCATTGCCAAACAACATATACGGCATATACGGTGGAAAGGCATCCTAAGCACGCATAAGTTCATCCATTATAAATGCAATTTATGCAAAGAGGTAAGGACCTAATGTTGACTCGATGTAAACATGTAGTGATTTGAATGGATAAATCTCTCCCTGAATTGTTACCACACTAATTACTATTCCATCATGCATGTCCTTTAATCATATCAATATAATTATTGAACACTTGTTTTTTCCTTAACTGCAGCAGAATCTGGATCCTAGAAAAAAACTATGATGACAATTTTAGAGCAACCTCCTCGGAGGGGTACTTTTTCACAGTGAATGAAACCTAACGCTTGTCAGAAAAACTGAAAAAAAAGAACCATGATTTATGATCTATATCATTGTGGAATTATGACTGTGATTGTGTAAATCTAGCAATTGTGGAAATGTGAAGGAACCAGAAGAGCATAATAGATGTATAAAATGACCTTGCTAGGATAAAATAAAATAATAGCATATGCTGTTACTTTTAACCATCAAAGTGAGGAGGACATCACCAGCTCCTAGTTATTTTTTATGTCTTTAGCTTATTTTTCAGCTTAGTTGTTTTCTTTTATTTTGTTTTTAGTACCACATCGGTTATATCCGAGAACTAGACTTTTTTTAAAGCGTATAAATAGGCCCCTTGCTTCTTTTATTAGGAGACAATGATTAAATGAAAATTTTTCCGTTAAATTCTCTTGAGGGTGCTCTTGAGCATTGGGGTGTGAAACCCGTTGTGTGGGGTGTGAAGCCCAAACTTATCCAGTTTTATCTCTAAACCCTAATTCCTTTTTTATTTGTTCTTATCAAAACCCTAGTTTTATGTTCTCAACTTGAAGGTGATTGTGATCCTAACCCGTTTTACGTCACAAAGTCAATTCAAATTGCACTTCTTTAACAGTTGCAAAAGAGAAGTTTTAAGCATGCAATTTATTTGACTCGACAAAAATGAACTTTATTTGACTCGACAAAAGGAATGAACATGAAGAAGCATGTATCAACAGAATTCACAAAATATGAACGATTCCTTACACCAGCATGGTATCCTCAACCGTGGCTGCAAGTGGAGAAACAACTTCAACTGTACCACAACCACATAGTGACCTACAAAATGTTGCTCAGGTAATTATAAACTTTAATTGTTACTATTATAATAGGTCAACAGAAAAAAAAAAAATCTAGATTACAATGCATGATCCCTCATTCAATTGCACTTAATAGACTACACGTAAAAATGTTGGGGCAACTAAATGAATATCAGACATCTCAGAGTAAACTTGACTATCTAGAATAAGATATATATATATATATATATATATATATATATATATATATATATATATATATATATATATATATATATATATATAGGCTAATAGTAAAACAAGAACATAAATCCATACTGTTACTGGAACAACCACAAGCCAGACCCTTAGGCAAGGATTAATGAAACCCTTTCACAAAAGTTTGGAAAGGTTATATGATCTTCAATCCAATTATAAATGGCTTCACCAGGCTTTAATAACATGGCATGAATTAGTTATCTCGTACATGCCTGTCCACCACAATGAACTAGCTTCTCTTATTTACATTTTCATTAATTATGACTCCAGAACTGTCAAGAAACAGAATCTGGTGAAATATATAATTCAACTGTGTAATAAATAGTTCAACAAGTGTTTTTATTAGGATAAAAAACAGCTCTCATTTCCTTTGTGGAGAAAAAAGAAACATCAGCATTCATAACTATTAGGCGTAGTGCGCACGGCAGGAGTATTTATGGAATATACCCAGGTGAGGGTTCTGACAGATAAAGAATTTAAATAATAAAATAAGAAATCCTAGATTCCAAATAACCATCAAATTGACATATCCTATATGTGGTCTAGCAAAAATTCGGTCCAATGTTTAGAGGTTTAGATTCCTACGTATATTCTAGAGCTTTACATATCCTATATGTGGTGCAGGTTTCTTTGTGGTACTATACCTTGTTTGTTACCTCATGTTACACCCCTAGTGAATAGTAATTGACACAGATTAAAGTAGAATATTAAAATATCAGAGAATTAGTTTGGGTTCATGCTAGGGCGATCGACGATAGAGGCTATTCATTTGCTTCGTCAACTTATAGAGCGATTTTGAGAGAGGAGGAGAAATTTGCGCATGGTCTTTATTGATTTAGAAAAAAAACTTATGATAAAGTGCTAAGAGAGTATTATGGTGGACATTGATGATAAAGAGAGTTTCCATCAATATATTGACATAATCAAGAACGGGCCTGTTTGTTTCGTTGCAAAACGTCGCAAGTCGTAAAAAGTGAAATGTAGCAGAGAAAATATATTGTGTTTTACGGTGTTTGGTTGATAAAGTGAAGCGTAAATGGAAAAGTATATTGTGTTTTACGGTGTTTGGTTGATAAAGTGAAAGTGTAAATGGTAAAGTATATTGTGTTTTACGGTGTTTGGTTGGTAATGTAAAAGTGTAAGTGGAAAAGTTGACCACAAAATTAACTGTTGCAGTGATTTAAATATTATAAATACTATTAAATTAAATCTACTATTGCAAATTAAATTGTATTAATAAATTTGAGATAAAAAATTAATAATCTTAATATTTTATTTATAACAATAATATTAATAAAATATTACTAAAATATTAACTAAATAAATAATATAAAATTTAAAAAAAAATCTAAAGAACATTAATAAAATTTTAAGACTACTAATAAATATAAATATTAAAAAAGTTACAACAATAATAAAATATAGTTATAATATTATAATATTAAAAATACTTGAAAATTATTATAATATAAATTTTATTATAATATTATTGTAATATTATAGAAATATAAAATTAATAAAGTAAAATATAATTATAATTTAATAATAAATTATCAATATAGTATTATTATACTGAATTATTATTACAATATTAACATAATAAAATATTAATATAATAATAAAATATATTATGATATTAATAAAGTAATTTTTTATATTAAAAATAAATTAAATATATAGTAATTTTATATTAAAGTATAATACTGTTATATTAATAAAATATTAACTCTAAATAAATAATAAAAATGGAATAAGTATTAATAAAATAATAAAATATTAAATTAAAATAGTAAAATATTAAATATTAAAACAATAAAAAAGTTAAAGATTAAAAATATAAAATAATTAAATAATTAAATAAAAAATTGAACACTATTAAATATTAAATATTTAATAATATTTAATTATATATTGGTTATCAAGTAACTGTTTTGAACGGTAAGTATACTACAAGTGACAGTTACATGACCACAAAATTAACTGTAGCAACTGCAAGTGGGAAAATATGAGTGTAAAAGTGAGATTTACATGACCACAAATTTAACTGTAGCAACTGCAAGTGGGAAAAGAAAAGTTGCAAAAGTGTTTTGCATTTTGCATTTTGCAAACGAAACCAAACAACTTTAAATGTAAAGTTGCAAAACTTTTTGCATTTTGCAAACGTTTTGCAACTTACCAAACACGCCCAACATGTACGATGGAATAGTGGCAAATGTCAGAACTTATAGAGGCATAACAAGTGATTTTTCTATCACAATTGGATTGCATCAAAATTCTGCACTGAGTCCATTTTTATTTGTCATAGTGATGGATGAGCTTACTAAAACTATTCAGGATAAGATACCGTGGCGTATGCTATTTGCTACTGATACTGTCCTACTCGATGAGACGAGAGCTGGGGTAAATACCAAATTAGAGCTATAGAGGCAAATTTTAAAATCTCGAGGTTTTAAATTAAGTAGAGCCAAAACAGAATATATAGAGTGCAATTCAGTAAACAGAAAATCCGAGATTATAATATTGTGACACTAGACGGATAAGAAATACTGATAAGCAGTCATTTTAAGCACTTGGGTTCTATTATCCCAAAAGATAGAGAGATTAATAATGATGTCAACCATATATTTCTAGCCAGCTGGTTGAAATGGAGGAGTGTAATAGGATTTTTATACGACTGTAACATTCTGTTATGGTTGAAGGAAAATTTTATCGGACTGCTATTAGGCCAGCTTTATTAAATAACACAGAATGTTGGGCTATGAAGAGATATCATGCCAAAAAATAAGTGTAGTAATGATTCGCATGCTTCGTTAGATATGTGGTAACACGATGAGAGGTAATGTGAGAAATGAGGATATTCGTACTAAGATAGGCGTAACCCCTATAGAAGAGAAGATGAGAGAAAACCGTCTACGATGGTTTGATCATGTGCTACATAGACCTACAGAAGCGCCAATTCGACAGGGCAAGTTAAAAGAGCGCAGGAGAAACCGAAGAAAATATGAATGAAGGTGATACGACAAGATATAGAGGCCAAGGGTTTTAATGGAGGCATATTGCTCGATAGAAATGAGTGAAGAAAGCTGATCCATGTACCCGATCCGGCGTAATTCTCTTTTGGTTCATGTAGCCTACCCCAAATACTTGGGACAAATGGCTTAGTTGTTGTTGTACGCCCCTAGTGAATAGTCTCATATAAAATATGCACTAAAAAAAATCTTTGGTATATAATAGTACTTGTGAACTCAAGGATTAATCATAGCTAGCATTTAAAAACTCTATTGTTAAGTATCTTTATCGTTAAGTATCTCGTGCTAGAGAAATTTCAATAGATAACTCTCTGGGAAGTCATTCTCGCTTGAAGCGTGACACCTTATTTGTACAGATAGGATCCGTGGACACACAGAACCTCCAAAAACCACGACCATCTATTCAATATGAAAGTTAAGTAATATTTTAAGGTTATATAAAAGAAATTTTACAATTTGATCATGAAGAAACTAATTCAATAAGTTATAAACATGTACAAAAGTTCATGAATACTTTGAGCAACATGATGAAGGGTGTCAGTTTAGTTGTTTGGCACTTTAACTCTTACATGTTTAACATGTAGTTAGATTTTACAGCTCCTTGATGACAGCTAATAATGAAGTTGTGCGCTAACTTTTCTACTTATCTAGCTGGAAAAGTTTCGAGCTGGAAATATCTTCTAGAGAGAAAAATCATGATAAAAGTTAAAAACTAACCCTAATGGGCATTGGGTTTAGGAAGAAACTGAAAATAAAGACAGAGAAAAACCTTAATTTGCCAAACTACAATTTGCAGGTTACTAGTTCCAGAGCCTACAAAATGCTGGGCATGATTCTTGGGGTCTTACTTGCTTGGTTTCCCTTGCACGCAGCCAGCAAAGGCAGAGCTGAAGCCTGATACTTGTTAGGCAAACATCTGGAACTCCTGATGGACAAGAATAATCACATGGACAGCATTTCTTCATGCTCACACTGGCCTACCCAAATTGCTATCATGCTTTCTGCAATAGGCTGCTCTAGCAGATTGCTACTTCTGGCGCTCCAACATGCATTTCTGCATATCGACTTCATTCAACTCTTATCCACCAGCTCTTACACATCACATGAAACTTTTAATACATCTACATTTTTTTATTTTCCACTAGTCCTGCAGAAGGTCAACTTTATGTACAGGACATTTTAACATGTAATAGAACAATTCATAAAAATGTTCCTTTGGGATATACTTGTTGGCCCAAAAGTCCATCACTCTAGTTTTGATGATGATTAACTCATGTAGTTATAGTAATAACGATCTTGTGTTATTTAATTTCAAATTTTAATCAAGATCTTAGTTTGATGTCTAGCTTCTTCAAAAAACTCAAAGTCAAGTTTGAAACTTACACATGTTGATTCAAGAGCTCAAGTATAAAGATAATATCAAGAACTCAAGAAGGAGTCTAACGCTAAAGAATCAAGTTTTAATCGAGCCAAGATGAAGAGAAAGATCATATCAAGAAGAAGACTCTAGTTTCTAAAAATGTTTAGATTTTTTGTAAAATTTAGATTAGACTTGATTGCTCAAACTTATACACACATAAATTTGATATTGATTTTCAAGAACAAAAATTTTGAGTTTCGATTTAACTAAGTTTGTATTTTGATTTTGTGACATGAAATTTTCAAAAACAAGTTTATATTATTTTATATGTGCATTGAATTTTATCCACACACATTGGTGCTTCAAATGAGTTTGAGAAACTTGTTTTTGTATTTATACAAATTTGAAGAAACTTGTTTTTCATTTTAAAGTTTATTGTTTTTTAAAAATATAGTTTTTATTTTAAAATTGTATTTCATATCTCAAAAAGAAGTTCACGTGTTTGTAATATGTGTTGATTTTTAATTTCACATATTTGTACTCTAAAATATTTACATGACATATTTTTTGTTGATTTTTTAGAAATTTATTGTGTTTAAAAAAGATTTTTAAAAGGATCAAAATATAGGTTTTTGGCCTAGGTCGGTAGACCGGTTGTGTCATAAGAAAACTGCTTGTGCACACGATCGACAGAGTGGTCAACCGGTCGTGCCCACAAGCAAACTGCTTGTGCACACGGTCGACCGAGCGATCAATCATTGGGCAGTTGGGTTGGACGGTCGACAGGCTCGTCGACCGTCAGTTGTGCAGAGCAGAATAGTCCCCTCTAGACGGTCGACTGGGCGGTCGACGCTAGCTCCAACGGCTAGATTTCTAGTCGTTGGCTACCGCACTGTTGCTAATAATTTGCCTATAACGGCTAGATTTCGATTTTCTAGTTTTTATTTTATTCCCAAACGACTATTTCTTATTTTTTATGGGTTTAAACATGTTTTTAACACTTGAGATTAATCTCTAATGACTTTACCTATTGCCTGTAAATAGGAGCCATTTGTAGAGAGTTTAAACAAGAGTTTTTAGTTTTTGAAAAAGATCTGAAAAATCAAGAAAACAAGTTTTTAGGAGAAATTATTTTTGTGCTACAAATTCTTACATCTTTAAAGAAGTTTTTTCAATAATTTTTCTTGAGCTTCCACTTTCGATTTTCTAAGTTTTTCCTTACACAAGTTTCAGCAATTCTTTTCTTTCTACTCTATAGAAGTCTTGTTTGAGAGATTTCATTATTTATAGTCAAGAAGATTGATTACCAAGTGTTCATTATTGTATTTGAAGCGGTTGGAGATTGCGGCCTCTGAGTAAGCTGCGGGCTCATGTTGTAGGCGTTGCGGTACCGAGTGAGGGACTTGCGAGTTCAAAAATTTTTGAGGGAACTTGTATTGTTGAGTGATCTTACCAGATCGTGCATAGTGAATCCTTCATGACGGTGAAGGTGGGGACATAGAGCAAGTGGCTCGAATCTTAAATAATTCTCTCATGTTTGCGATTGCTCATCATCTCTCTCTCAACTCACTCTAGTTTTATCTTTCTTGCTATTACTTGTCTATTTTTACATGCTTGATATGATTTCATGTGATTACACTTGTTTGAACCAAGAGAGCAATTAAGCACCTCAACTCTTATTGAAGAGGAATCTTGAGGAGAAGTTCTAGAGCCCTTCGCCAGAATTCGGCTTCACTCTTTGATATCTATATGTCTGTTAGTTTTATTTAGTACAAGTTTTTAAATTCTGCTTTTGATTAGCACATCACCTATTCGCCCCCCTCAGGTGATTTTCATTAGTGACAGTTCTCTGTTCTCTTTGACACAACTTTAATGCAATTGAATGTCTCAAGCATATTTGTGTAAGCATGTGTAGGTTTTAAGTCACTATTCGTTCTCTATTAGTGCGTTGGTAAGTTGTACAGACTTATTTTTCAGTGTCTAGTGTCTACAAAGCCCTCGTACGTGTAGCACTCATTGTAGTTTAAGACCAGAAAACTTAAATGATCTTGATCATAAAACCTAAATCTACAAGAGGAAATCTTTCCCAAATTCCCAGTCAACGCAGAGTGTTCATCAGACAACTTGATGAATCAACGACTAATGATATGCCCTGGGAGAGAAATGATACAATATCAGGTTACTTATCAAAAAATATTACCCTTCCATGTCGATACGTGAGAATGTTGTTTTCAAGCCTACAACACCACAAGTGAAGAAGGAATCCGAACCGAACCTGCCTTCAGCAAATAAAATCAATAAAATACTAGAATATCAGACGCATGGAAACAAAATTTTGAGAGCTCAAAGTATACAACCTCCGCCATCTGTGCCTAGTGCAGCTGGACACAATCCAGATGCAACGATTGCTGCAGGACCAGAGGAAGACCCTCCGGTGTATCTGTCAGTCGAGTGTGGATTTCTTGTTGTTCTGTGAAGAAAATCAAAGTAGAAACTTAGTTCACAAATAAATAATTTTAAGAACTAGTAAACAAAGAGAAACTATTCAATAGTACAAGCTAAAGGTGCAACAAAATAGATAGTACAAACCACTGACAATGTAGAAGCATTGATTTTTTTTATTTTTGCAATAAACACTTCCATGATACATAAGGAAATAAGTTTTTAGAGGAAGAGATGGGAAGAAACAATTATGTTTCTGCAAGGAATAGAAATCTAGTCTCTGATTCTCTCCCATAGGGCTACATAATTGGAAGCTGTGACCCTACAGGCTAGTTGAAATAATAGCGGTGGTAATCCAGAATAACAGTAAATCATCCTCATGCCACCCCATAAAAGCCTTGTCCAAAACTGCGGTTAACAACTGAGCACAATGCAAGTTCAAGAAAGTCCACAAAAGATATATATAGAGAGAGAGAGAGATAGAAGGATACAAGTCTATATATATATATATGTGTGTGTGTGTGTGTGTGTGTGTGTGTGTGTGTGTGTGTGTGTGTGTTGTATAGATATATATGTGTGCGCACACACACACACACACACACACACACACACACACACATATCTATGTATGTATGTATGTATGTATGTATGTATTGGCTCCATAACCACAATAAGAATTTGCAGTTGACAAACTAACATCACGACTCTTAGTTCTCTACGAGTTGGTACCAAACTCCTTGCGCCAACCTATTATATGCAACAGAGCCATGCCATAAAAACATCCACAGAAAATTGGCGGGTTTGAAGGCATGTTCTCCTACTTTTTGGAAAGAATGTAATTTAAGCTCATGCAACCAAAGAGCAACCTCCAAATTCCTTTGTTCTAGGGAAAAGACTGTAGGAAGGGAGAAGTCTATTAGCTTTGACATTGAGTTCATATTTGAAGCGCTAAGCATCATCATCACTATCATCATTATCTAAGCCTTTTCCCAAATCCCACCAGAATAGGGTCTATAGAAACACAAGGACCAAAAGAGAACTGATGAAATTTTACCGCCAGCTGTCAACCTATAATTGATGCCAAACTCCTGGCTGATGAAAACTATGGACAAGAAAGGGAACTATCATAAGTCCTAAAAGGCCATTTGGTTCGACTATGGAGCTTAAGCAAGGAACACCCCTCCAAAATTCTCCAAGACTACGAAAGAGGCTAGAAGGGGAAAGATGATGGATTCGCTACAGGGATTGCAATGAATAACATTCCTAGTCACAATAATATGTAAGTAAAAATAGAATTATTCTATTTAGAAGCTTCATAATAGGTTAAGCGATCAAAGTTTATACTAGAGTTGGATGGGAGAAAACCCCAAATATAAAATTAAATGGTTAAACCGTTATAGTATAAAAATATTAGACATTAAGAATCATTTCAGATGGTAAAAAGAACTAATAATTGGAAATCGAGCTCCTAGCTCCAACTAAGATCAATACAGACGGTAGTAAACTTTCATAGTTTAACAGAGGGGATCAAGCTATATAGTTCTTCATAGCTCCTCAATCCTAAATTTAATTATGCATGATCCTTATCACAAACTGTATACCTCTGTATCTCATATCACTTGCTTATTTTATAACTCCCTTTCCCCTGGTTGCTTATTATTCTAAAGCACCATAACTGTGATGCTACCTTTCCCTGCATTCCCCAATTCCAATAGGCTTATGTAATAGAATTCTTTTGTAGGTTGTTCATATAGCACAGAATATTGTATGTTCATCAGTTAACATGAAAATTTAGCATACTCAATTGTATGCAGTGAATAGGAATTGACTTCTCTTTAACTGTTTGTATATGAATAGAAGACAAAAGTTTAGAGTACAACACTGTAGCCCTAGAACTGGAGTCATTGTGCTTCTAAGGTGGCTGCTAAAATTCCTGGATTGAGAGGATGGCTTTGAAATGTTATTATTGGTTAGCTGCAAATTTGCTCAAGTGAGAAATGAGAAGTCTCAGGAAACATTCTATGCCTAAATCATTTATGGGAATCAACGAAAACAATGTGTACACAAAACTAGACACATACAATTCACATTCATGATTCTGTTTTTAGATTATTATTTCCATAAGCACTTGAACACATAATAACACTCTATCTAAATAAATAGCAGAAACTAATGTATTCAGTAAGAACATCAGAGTAACACCGCTCTTGAACCCTACCCATGATTTGGATTATTTCCAGTCGTCCCCAAACCTAATTCATGCATGTTTGCTTTCCCAATAAATATCACACCACAGCTTCGAAGTCTAGAAACACAAACTGCATCTTGTTTGACAGGCCGAATGTTGTGCAACCATGTAGTAGAACCTGAAACTCAGATGTACTTAAATAAGCTTAAAATTTAATAATACTTTTTCAAAAGAATTGTCTTGTTTTACCCTTTGATGGATGAGGAACGCAGTCTATATCATCTTTAATTGCCATAAATATGCCATCTAGGATGGACAATGGGTTCCCTGCATAAGACGTATGTTTCTCTTAGCATGTAATCAGTAGATCATTATCAGCAACAAACTTTTAAAGGCATAGATGGGGAATTTGGTCATCAGTTCACTAGAGGTGCATGTATATATCGGCAGTACCTTCTAAAAATCTTTGCGTAGAAGCTGCAGCTTGCTTTCTCAAATCCTCCACGCTAAAGGATACCAGTAAGGACATAGGAGGCTTCATGTTGTTGGATTCTTCCAATGCTGAAATAATATATTCTGCAAGCTGTAGACAAGCATTATATTCATTGACGACCTGATATATCGAACAAATAACTATCAAGTGGATATCAGCTTACAGTTGCTGGTGTTGCGAGCCTAGATCGGTAAGCATGTGCATAGTCTCGGATGGTCCAATAAAGAAATGGAGGGGAATCATGGTTCCAGTGCTGAGAAGGATCATATGGGGAAAGACACTCAAGTGCTGATTCCAACGGACTGGGGGGTCTCCATCTTCATTTAAAACAACTACACCAGATTCTGACTCTGTAAATTAAGAATGACACTGCTAGAATCATCTGTTTGATAGCATATGCTAAGAAGCATGATTCAATTGTTAATTGTTATTGTGATGCTCAAGATGCAAGCAACAATTTCATTTCAGATTCACACTGAACCTGTTTGGCTTTTAGCAGGGCAAGAATTTTTTTTTTTTAAAATAGTACTGAGAAGGTTCCAAAACTTGAAATTTCTTCTGAGGTACAATTTAACAAACATGTGTAACTGTGTTGTCATGGTAGGCCTTGGAAATGATATTCCACATCTATAAATATGCAATCATTTCTTGAAAATATAATTGTGACCCAAACTTGACTAGAGAGCTCTGCTGTTTTGGGTCACAACTACTCACTTGACACTCTTACAGTTTTAGCAGATCATACACAAGTTATGTGAAGAGACTATCTGCAGAGCTTTTTCACGCATTTGTGAAGTTGGAACATCTTGATATTTCTATCCAGTTTGAAGATTCTATTCATATTGAGTCCAAGCTCCCAGATGACGCAAGACTGTTCCACAGCTTAATCTTATTCTAGTTGCACTGACGCTGAATATTGACAACAATTCAACATCCGTCATGTTTTAGAATATGTCGCTTCCCCACCTCAGATCCAAAGTATCAGTTCAAGGTTCTTCACTTTGTTGCATTTCGAAAAATCAAAGTTTACTCCCCACAACCAGAGAAGAGAGTTGATGGAGAACCACTTCCACGACTTGGACCTCGAATCAGAGAATATTATAGATCACATGTGCTATTTGTGCATATCTTTTAGATTTATTTAGGATAAGTAGTTGGATCAAACTAAGGTGGTTTTCTCTGTTCATAATACTTTTAATAGCTATCTTGAAAACCATTCTTCAGTATCTAGGAGTCTCATATCATACCTATTGTAAACAGTTCTGCTTCAGTTAATGAAATTCGAGATTATTGAAACTTTATTGCCCCCTGCCTTCTCTGCTTAAAATTCATCTATCTCAGTATCTCTCAAGTCTCGACTTTAAATTTCTCAACCAATCTCTTTCTCCTCCTCTTACATTTTCAGACAGAGCAAGGATTATTTATAAACATTATTCAAAGAAAAATGTTAAGAGTGTAAGACGTTTGGCTAAATTACTCAATACTACCATAAACTATCATGCTACCTAAACTATCAAATTCCCGAAATATTAGCACAAACTATATTTTTCCCACTTTGATCCTACACGGCATTAATGATGCTAGCGAAAAGACTTAAATTCCCTTACACTTACAATCTGATAAAAAACACGTGTTTTACGCATGTTAGATCAGGGGCATTTTGCTCATAAAATAGATACGTGATAGTCACGTAGCAGCTGTTGGAATAACAAACTGACAAAAGATAGTTTTTTTGTGGAATTCAAAGAAAAGTTTGTTGCAGTATTTTGGGAATTTGATAGTTTAAGGGGTTTTGGGGAATACCATAATAGATTATGGTAGTATCGAGAAGCTCATTAGGAAAGAGGGACATTATCAATTTTATTAGCACATTTCATATTGTTCATAATTTCCTAGTTTGAACCTGAATGTAGCATGAGTTGGATTTGAACCCCAGAGCTACCCGCAACTAGGCTTTACCACAGTGGTACAATCAACTGATCCTCGAATTGCACCATCATATCACTACATGGCCACATTCACATTTCAACAACAAGAAAAAACTTTTTAAAAATGGTGGAGTTGCCTCTAAAGGCTTTACCTTGAGGTGGAAACTCCGGCCGAAACATGGGCTTCTCAGGAATCACCGTGTTCCTCAACACCTGCCAATCAATTAATTACGTGAGAAACTAATCGCAGCGGCAACCAACCCCCCCCCCCCCCCCCCCCCCCCCCCCCCCACCCCCACCCCCCAAATAAAAAACAAAAAAAAGAACATTGAAAAAAAATCATGGAAAACAAATTTGACCTCGTTAAAGTTATCATTAAATCGCTTCATAACCGCTATCACGATGGACCCTAAGATTGGCAACTCGATCAGCCAAACAAAAAGCTTCAGCAAAAATCCAGTTATATGTGGAGCTGAAGCAGACATTTTAAAAAAGAATTACAATTAAAATATTTAAAAAAAGTCGTTTTTGATCAAATTTAGGAACCAAGAAAGAGCTCACCTTTGACCACTTGGGGCTGATACTTGACGGCGGAGACATCGACCTCCTTCACCGGCGTCATCACACGCTTCTTCCCCATCTCTGCCTCCGTTCCTCAACCCCCAATCTCGCAATCGAAGATGACCTAAAGATTTAATCCGAAAAAGCTGTTGACTGAAAGAGAAATTTCAAAGGATAAGGGCGCAATTACCTACTATAAAATACGAGGTCAGAGAGAGATGCGCAGCAATAATGAATGTGAGTCGCAAGAGCGAGCGAGCAGTGATGTAGGCTCCCATTTTGGACATCGAAAAAAATAAAGGGGAAAAAAAATAAAAGAAGAGAGAAGAAAACGATGCTTCCAATTTGAATAGCCACCCAAAAATTGAAGAGACATCGTAATGATGTGACAGAGTACTAAATTTCAGTTGCGATCGTATATGATTCAGAATTCAGTTAAAGTTCATAAATGATGCGAAAAGCATGAAAAAAGAGCAGGAATCCTCGAAAGCCTGC
The DNA here is from genome assembly GCA_038442645.1 of Agave tequilana. Classification (NCBI taxonomy): domain Eukaryota; kingdom Viridiplantae; phylum Streptophyta; class Magnoliopsida; order Asparagales; family Asparagaceae; genus Agave; species Agave tequilana. The sequence goes on along the minus strand of JAVJIF010012965.1, from coordinate 75,671 downwards.
ATTGGTCCCCAAAAGCCAAGTCATTAACTTTGGGATCCACATATGAAGCAAGGACAAGATGACACGTGTCCCGATTCCTCAACAATTTCATGCTCCACCCATGAAAAGTTCACCTCAAATCGTGAAAAGTTTTCATTGTCTGTTTGGTTAAGGGTTAAAATAAGGAAGTAAGGAAGTGAGGAAGTGATAATAGTTCCCTTTGAAACTTGAGAATTGGTTAATAAGTTTTCTGGTGTTTGGATGTTGTTGGGAAGTGTAGTTTGGAAAATGTTATGTCTTTTCCGGTGTTTGGATGGTAATGTGGAAGTAGAAGTGGAAAAGTTGACCACAAAGTTGACCGCAAAATAATATTAAAATAAAAATTAATTAAGAAAAATAAAAATGGATTGTAATTAGAATGCAAGTGAAATTTACATGATCAAAAAATTAACTGTTTTGCGTTACAACGTATTACAAATGAGATTTATATGACCACAAAATTAACTGTAGCACTCTGGAAGTGAGGAAATGGTTGTGTAAAAGAGAGAATAGAAAAGGAAAAGAGGTTTTCTTATTTTCCTTTTCCAGTGTTTGGATAGATAAGGAAGTGATCAATTATACTTCCCCATTTCCTTACTTCCGCCCACTTCCTTCAAACCAAACACCCCAAGGGCCCGTTTGTTTAATCCAATTTTTTTTTTGGTCTTCACGGTGGGCCCACATATATTTAGGGCCTCTTACTTTGTTTATTTACTGAGAAGGCTGAGAAGAAAAAGTGTACGGAGACTGAGCTCTTAGATCATAAACATTTTTTCTTTTTTTATTTTTCAGCAGCGAAACAGGATTTAAAAGCTTGAAACAATCTGAGCCGTAAATTTGAGGTTCAAGCATAGCTCAAAATACTATTTTCAAAATTTAATCCGTTATTTCCTCCATTATTGTAACTGCATAGTTCAACTAACCCCACAAAGGGCAAGGCTAAAAAGTAGGAGAAAAGAAGGGGGAAAAATAATACAAATTAACATCATTGTCTTTCTCTAGATAACTAGTAATCACTTGAATTTAATCAACACATTATTTATTTGTGGTATTTTAATTAATAATTTTCTGAAAAGTTGTTTCCTTTAAGAAATCCATGCTTCCAATTTCAATAGGAACCATAATATTGTGAGGATGTGATAGAGTACTCTGTTTCAGTTGTGATCTATATGATTCAAAATTCATTAATATAATTTTTAAAAAAATGTTCAAAAACTATTATAGGTGGGTTTTAACTTTGCTAGAGAGATTTAATTATTTTTTAAAAAGAGAAAAAGCTCTCATCCCACGAACCAGTCACGACACTGGACTAGCAACAGTTTCATGTTCATTTCAAGAAAGAGTCTAGTTTTTAATTTCTTATGGGGTATGTTAAAGTTCCCTTTTTTTCTTTTTTAAGTCAATAAAATTATAAAAATTAAGGATCTGTTTTAATATTCATGAAATCTTCATAGCGTATTGTAATGATCAAAATTTGACCCTCACAGGATGATGACATGTGTTCTTTCAAACAGAAGCCTCCATCATCTTAGAGTCCAGAAGCTGCTCGCCCCGAGACCGCTTCCAACCGGGTAGCTCCGATGCTCCCAACTGTCCCGGAGCACTCCCTTTCCGAAGACTTTAGATCCGCATAAGATAACCTCGGCAACAAATCATCCCTAATCTCCGCACTCAGTTTTGCAATCTGATCTTTTTCCACCTTCATAAAGTAAAACGCCCTCCAGCCTGGACAATTTTGAGCAAAAGCTGATTTCTTTGCATGTAATCTTGACAATCAAACGCCAACAATCACGATCGTTACATCAATCTACACGGGTTACGAGGATCACGCCCCCATGCAAGCAGATCAAATCAAGTATAAATAAACATTCTCCTCCAACAAGAAGAAGACTTTTAGAATTTTTCTTTTTGAATTCTTTTGCTTCCAGTTAAGCCAAGCACCGAGACTCTAATTATAATAAATACTCCAAATTCAGAATACGTCTCCTTATACGATTTTCGATATTTCAAACTTTTACGCGTCATTTTATGTACGTTTTTTACTTCTGTTTGATTTGAAATTTTTGCACGAGACTTTGTACTGGGACTAGACTCTACCCCAGAAATTTCAAAATTTTTCCTTTTCAAAATTATTATCTTTTCTTTTTCCTTCTATTTTTCTTTTCTTTCCTTTTAATTTAATTTCTTTTCTATTTTTCTTCATTTTTTATATTATTTTCTTATAAGACATTTGCATTTAACCCCTAACAATTTAATATTTACATATTTATATTTCTTTCTTTTTCTTTTTGCTTTTCGTTTTTTTTTCTTTTCTCCATTTTCTCCACATTTCTACACACTTCTATCTTCTCCTACAAGCCAAGTCCCTTGGACCTTTACAAGCCTCTCCCTCACTTTCTAAACCTTCTCTCTTACTCTCCCATATTCAAAACTGAAATCTCCCTCTCTCCTCACTTTCTCTCACTTCTCTCTAAAAAAATCCATCTTCTCTCTCTAAAACTCCACAACTCCAACTCCACCACCTTGACCACCACCACACCGTCCTCCCTAGGCCAGCCTGTTGAAACTTTCAGTTTAATAGATTTTGATAATGAATAACAAAAGTGATACAGATGCATTAGAGCTCTATCTCAAGAGTTTATACTAAGTTCTGGTTGCTCAAGCTCATATAAAGATTTTGACTATTTTTGTGCATTTTTAGAATTTTGTTAAAAGTCTTAATCACACACACTATATAGTCATATAGTCGACTTATCCCTTAGTCTAGTTGACTAATATATCCTCTAGTCGACTTGACCCTTTATATAGTCGACCAAGTCTTTCCATAAAAATATATCAGTTCTCTGTTTGTTGACTGTTAGCAGTATTAGTTGACTTACTTACACTGTTATTCGTCTAATTCACGTTGTAGTCGACCAACCCTTTCTACTGGTCGACTAATTATAGTTTTCAGAAATTTATCATCTGTATCAGTCTTGATATAGTCGACTTGATCTCTTGACTAGTCGACTAAAACAGGATAAACTTGTTCTATTAGTCGACCACTCTCATACCCTAGTCGACTATAAACAGTTTCTGACTGTTAAACAGTTATTGTTATTCTGGTGTTTATCCAACGTTCTGATTTTCAAATGTGAGTTGATAACTTCCCTAACTAACCATTAATTTTACCTATAAATAGGGATGTTGTCTTAAGATGAATTCACTAATTCAAAATACAAGTTTTCTATTCAAAACTTTGTTTAATTTTTTTTTTTTTAGAAAACTTGCTTCTACTTTTTGTTATTCACACAATTCCAATTCTATTGTGAAGAATTCTGAGAGTCCACCTATAAGAGACCTTTACAATCACGTACAAGATTCAAGACTTATAGGATTTATTATAATCATTCAAAGAGTTTTTGTCTTCTTGGTGTAGAGAAGAGTTGTATAGATTTGACAAATATTGTTTTGTCAAGTAGTGTACAAGGAGTTGATTTTGGGGTGTATCAAAATCAGGATAAAAAAAATCTCAAGCGGGTTGTTTGGGGACTGGATGTAGGTCACGAGGACCGAACCAGGATAAAATCTCTTGTGTTTGTGTTTGCATTTTTTTGAGATTTATTCTGTGAATTTTACTTTCCTGCAAGTAGTTTATTTTTAAAAGTTTATAAACACTATTCATCCCCCCTCTAGTTTTTGTGTTGTCTTGTTTATAGATCCTACACTTGGTATCAGAGCGAGGATGGTAACGGAGTTTCCTTCATCACAATTCAAAGAAGGACATTCTACACAATATCCATCATTATTTGATGGATCAAACTACAACTACTGAAAGTGTAGAATGAAGATCTACTTGCAATCACTCAACTAGGAACAATGGAACATAATGGAAGCATCATACACCAAACTTACAACCAATTATGATGCTTGGAGTGAAGAACAAAAGAAGTATGTCAACCTTGATACCAAAGCAGTGAACGCGCTTTTCTGTGCCTTGAACAAAGAAGAATTCAATCGAGTGTCAACGGCCAGATCTGCAAATCAAATATGGCAGATTTTACAGGTAACACATGAAGGTACTAATAAAGTTAAAGAATCTAAAATTTTTGTTCTTGTTCACAAGTTTGAACTCTTTAAAATGAAGGAGAACGAAATAATTTTAGATGATTACAAGGTTCACCGACATTATAAATTCCTTAGCATCCTTTGGAAAGGAATACCTTAAATTGAAAAAGTCAGAAAGATTATTAATGCACTTACATCGGATTGTGAGAAGAAAACTACTGCAATAGAAGAAGCAAATGATCTCTCAACAATGTCATTAGAAAACTTTATTGGTAATTTAATGGCATATGAAGTGCAACTTGAAGAGCGGAAAAAGGATGAACAACAACCTCAATCCAAGAAGAAAGTACTTGTCTTTCATACATCCTCAGATATGGACAATTCAGATGATGATGAAGAGGAGATGACAATGCTCTCAAGAAAATTTAGAAAGTACTTGAAATAAGGTAAGTTTAATCTTACATGTTTTAATTGTAATAAAACAGGTCATATGATGAAGGATTATTGATCGACAAAAAGCAAGTACTAAAATAAGAGAAGGAAGTGTGGGTTGATGTTACTGCTTTTGCGATTCTTCCGTAGTAGCGAAGTGGCTATACGGGTCGTATCCACAAGGAGGGAGAGCGATGGAAGTTTGATGCGGCTTCAAAGTTCAAGAAGAAAGAAAGTTCTTTGTGTCCAAATAAATAACTGAAAAGTGAAAACAAGTTGTTTGAAGAATTGTTAGAAAATATTTTGGTGGTTTGTAAAAGTGATTTTTTTTCTTAGTTATAAAAATGCATTGCTAACTTTCTACTAAGTGCTCCCACTAATTTCTAACTTTTTGAAGATAGCCTCACGATGGATCATAGGCGAAAACAACCCTTTTGCATTGAAACTATTCACGTGAAAATCGAGTGAAAGTTCATCCTAAAACTTAGCCTTACACGGCAAAAACTCGGACATTCCCTTATCAAGATCCGATAGAAGGCGAGAATAAGGGAAGACTCGAGTGCACTATTGGTATCGGCGAAGTTAAAAGGAAAAGTCTCTAACTTACAATAACAAGTAAAGTACACAACTCATAAATCATCAAAACTCATTAAGCATGAAGTATAAGAAAGTAAATACTTGCAGGTAAATTAGAGTTAGAACCCTCGTCTTAAGATGCCATAGCTCTTGTTTGCACAAGGCTTGTTTGACACTATTGACTCATTTGGGTTATTAATCAAGTGTTAGAAATTAGTGGGTTAGTAGTTAGTTAGCCATGCTAATGAAAAGTTAGTTAGCCATAAAAGTAAAAGAAACAACAAAGGAAAAGAAGTGGAGAGAGGGAGTTACACTACAAGAAAACAAAAGAAAAGAAAAGTTAAAGAGAGGACGTTACACTAAAACAAAGTAAAAGAAAAAAGGTGAAGAAGAAATAAGTTACACTACAACAAAGAAGTAAAAGTAAATGGCAAAGACAAGTAAATGGAAAGAAGGAAGAGAAGTAGTACTTGTATTATCTTGTCACCCTTCAAATACAACACTTTACACACACTCTCTCTTTCACTCTAATGGCTAAAACTTACAAGTAGAAGAAGAACAACAACTATTACAAACTAAAAACAAAGTTACACAACTTGCTCTAACTCTGAATCTGCTCAAACTAAAGACCCCTGGGGGTTTTTATAGACACCAGGGCAAAGGGGGCCACATGAACAACACGTGGCCCAAAACGCAAGCGCGCGCGCCCAAAGGGCCGCGAAAACACGGCCAGGGCCGCGGAAATGCCGCGTTTCCACGGCCCAGGCTGGGCGGCGCGCGCCCAGTTTTGGGCAGTGCGTCGCCCAATCTGGCTTCTGTCACCTGACTTCCTGGATTTGTGATTTGATGCCCTGGGCTGACAAAATCTTCAATCTAAAGTCAATGGCTACTTGGTAGGCTTTTAATCACCAATTAAATGGTGATTTTAGGTCTTCTTCTTTATTTGCACATCATAAACCTAGGATCAAGCAAGCAAGGTTTTATTAGCAGAATTTTACATGAAATAAATATGAGAATGTGATGAAAATTATGCAAAATTAGAGACTAATCACACCCCCACACTTATCTTTTGCTCGTCCCGAGCAAAACAAAACTAAGAAAATTATTATACCACTTTCGCAGGTGACACGATTGCACTGAGCATGTGTAACAAACCTTTAAACCTCTAGGTTTCCCCTAGAGGAGGAGTGTTGTCTCCTGAGGGTTTTCAGCAGATTGCACCCACAAAATCCAGTAAGTAAAGAAAAGAAGTTAGTTGTTTAGAAATATTTTTTTCATGAAAAAGAACTTTCAATCATCTAAGTAAAAATGACCGAATGATGTAAGAATTAAGTTTAACCCTCATAAGTCCTCTTATACTTTAGCCTTCATAAAAGAAGAAACTATGATTTTTCTTTAGATTTAGAAAGGATCTTGTACTTCTAACTCATTCTTTTATTTTACTTTAAATAGATATGCATACTGTGTAAGTGTGATGTGCTTGGGATTTTTCAACTCAACTTTGAATATCGTTTAATTTTATTAATATTTATTTATTATTCTTGGTTCCATTAGGCTTCTACTTCACTTATGTAACACATATCAAATCGATGACTCCTAAACCAGATGGTCTTAGGGCACCAGGTGAAAAAACACTCTTCAGGTCAAATATGCAAGCGGAGTAGGCCACGAAATCAAGATTTATTTATATATTAATTTTTTTTGGCATGAGTAATCATGCTTCTTGAGGCACAATTATCCAGCTGTTTTTTCTTTCAGAGTTGTGTCTCTAAATCCCAAGCATGTGTGTGAATTATGCATATTCTACTATGGCTAAATAAAAGTATTGAGTTATTTTCCTTATCCCTCCTATCTTTTTAGTCAAACCATTCTTTCTTGTTTACTTAGGCAAAAATAAAGATTCATTAATAAGGTTCCCGTAATTCCTATAATCTTTTGGTATGTTTACAAAGAGTATGAAATTTCTTTTCAATCTAGATTTTTTTTTTAAGAAGTAAGCAGGATAAAAAGAAAAAGAAAGAAAAGTGTTAGCACCCCCCACACCTATCTAATGCATTGTCCTCAATGAAGGTGATGTAAATGCAGATGCAGTAGATAGGGGGAAGAAAACGATGTCACCGTCTTCGTGGACTCGGGCCGACCAAGTGCGAATAGGCTAAAGAAATGTCAAAAAGAATGTACACGGGGTAAGCATATAAATTTTTTTTTATTCGTTTGTTGTGGTTAGGTGTATGACGGGGCAAAAAGAGTCAGCACACTATCATCTGGAGTCATAGGCTCAGTGGTCAAGAAGGGCTTCAGTCTTTACCCATTTACTTTGAATTCCGTGTTATTCTTAGGGTTTGTAATAAGCACAACACCGTGTAGGAAAATAGTGCGCACAATGAACGGTCCTGACCAACGAGTTTTTAGCTTCCCCGCGAAAATATGAAGCCTAGAGTTATACAGCAGAACCCTATCTCCCGGTACAAAATTTTTTCGGGTTATGATTTGGTCATGGAAAAGTTTAGTTCTACTCTTGGTGATTCGGGCATTCTCATAGGCTTCATTCCATATCTCCTCTAATTCTGAAATCTGCAGTCTCCTAAGTTCACCGCGTTGGCCTGAAGGCCCATCACTCTAGTTTTGATGATGATCAACTCATGTAGTTATAGTACTAATGATCTTGTGTTTAATTAGTGACAGATTTATGATCAAGATCTTAGTAGGTGCATAGCTTCAACAAAGGATTTAAAGTCAAGTTTTGGAGCTAGCACGGTTTGATCAAAGAGCCATTGGATCGTGTTTGGACCAAGTCAAGAAGATGTGAAGGCTTCAAGTGAAGACTTCAAGAAGATGAAGACTTGAGTCTAGGTTTGTTTTTAAAAGATTTTATTTTTAGATAAAATGTAAAGGATAGAATAGTTGGTGGATTGCTCAAGTACATTTACACACACACTCTTGATTTAGTTTGTTTTTATAAAAAAGTTTTCTTTTAGAAAAATATCGGTTTGGTATTTGGTATTCTAGTTTACATGTTTTAACCAAAACCGTTTTTAGAGCTTAATGACAAAAACATAGATATTTCACCATGTTTGTGCAGTGGATCATATCCATACACTCTATGATTCAAATGAGTTTAAAATATCTTGTTTTTGTATTTGAAGAAGTTTTGAAAAAATCAATTTGGAAAATACTGTTTTTCATTTAAGCCAATTTTTCCAACTTACAAAAATAGTCCAAATTATTTGTAACATGCCTTGATTTTGTGCAAGCATGTTTGTTTATCAAAGTATATTGGTAAAACTATTTTTGTAGATTTTTCTATATTTTATGGGATTTTATTTCAATCAAAAAGACCAAGTTTTAAATCCCTTTACCGTTCTGTCCTGGGTTCAGCCGGTCGACCGAGCGGTCGACCGAAGCCTGAAGGCGGTCGACCGAGCGGTCGACTGACGTGCACAGACTGTTGGCCTAAAGGCCTTCGACTCTAGTTTTGATGATGATTAACTCATGTAGTTATGTGTACTAATAATCTTGTGATGTTTTAGTTTCAGATCATTAGCCAAGATATTAGTTGGTGATAGCTTCAACAAGATGGTTTGGAAGCTTTCACAAGGTGATTCAAGAGCCTAAGCATCAAAGATGACATCTAGCACTCATTGGAGTCAAGCTTGGTGAATCACGGTTTGGACCGAGTCAACTTGGAGACGGCGCTCTACAAGAAGACTTAGGTATCCCTAATTTAGTTTGTGTTTAAATCCTAATTGTAAAGATTAGATTAGTATGATATGCTCAAGTTCACAACACACACGTTTTATGTTTTGACATTGATTTTCGGTTTTAGGTTTAACCGATCTTGGTTTTCATGAATAGATTTTATATCAAAACAAGTTTACATGGTTTAGTGTATATATGATTTGTTCTATATACATGCATGCTTCTATTGCTTAAACAAACTTAGTTTGATAGTCTACTTCATGAGTTTTATGTTTTGGTAATTCTAACAAAACATATTTTGGAATCAAATACAAAAACATGATATTTAATCATGATACTTAAACTTAATATTCCAACATGATATTCATGTGTTTCATACTTTTTGTATTTTGAAGAGTTTTGGACAAAACGTATTTTCTATTCAAAATTCAAGTTTTAGAAAATACAGTTTTTGATTTTTAGTAAAAATGATTAGACACAAAAATAGTTCATATTGATTGATATTTGAGCTAAACTTTTTACCACATGTTTATATATCAATGCAAAATGATAAAACTATTTTTGGTGATTTTTAGAAATGATAAAGAAATTTTAAATATGTTTCTAACCCAGTTTTCTATTCCAGGCTTCACCAGTCGACTAAGTCAACTGACCAAGTCGACTAGGATGAAGTCGGTCGACCGGGCCAGTCGACCGACGTGCACAGATCTGTGCACGTTTGGAGACACTGGGACGGTCGACCGGACCGGTCGACCGGACTGAGAGCAGAGCTCTCTGTTTGTTTCGGTCGACCGGGGCGGTCGACCGGTAGCTGACAACGGTCAAAAATTGACCATTGGGCGGTCGACCGGGCGGTCGACCGGCAGGGTAATTCTGGCAGTTCTGCTGCCAACGGCTATTTTTCTGATTAGCCTATAAATACCCTTTTGGCAAGAGTTTTTCTCTAAGATTTTTTGTGCGAATTTTTACATACTCTCTGGTGTTTTTACTGTAATCAAAAGAAGTTTTTGAGCTTAAATTGAACAATCCTTTTGGTGTTTTTATTAGGATTTGGAAAATCAAAGAAAGGGTTTTGGGAAAAGATTTTGATTGAACTTCTCTATCTTAGTTTCAGTTTTTCCCAAGGATTTTTCTTTGTGATTTCTGATTTCCACTCCTTTGGTTTTCTCCACACTTGAGCAAAAATCTACTATCTAAATCTATAGGATATTTGTGTGGGAGAAAATATAGTTTGTGGTTGTTGTTTTAGACCACCAAGTTGTAACCCAATCTTTTCTTAGCTTTGTGCTTTGGGTTGTATCCCTCAAGTTGTGAGGTGATCCTTGTATTGGTTTGTGATTGGGAGTTTGTTGTATTGGCTTGGAGTTGTGCCTCAAGGAGGAGGTTATGATTGTAAAGAGAGAAGTTGGGTACTCCTTGTGAGAGTTCTTTGTGGACTTGCTAGTGGATTAGAAATCCTTCGTGTGTCGAAGGCGGGGATGTAGAGCTGGGTGCTCGAATCTCGAAACATATCTCTGTGTTTGCGATTGATCCATTGACTCTCTCTATCTCTCTCTTTACTTTGTGTATTGTGCAAATTGTTATATCTTATACTTGCTTGTGTGTGCATCATTGTTGTAATTGCAATTAGTTTTTAAATTTCGCATTAAGTTCACTAGATTAGCATCGTCACCTATTCACCCCCCTCTAGGTGACATTTCAATTGGTATCAGAGCTAGTGCTCCTGATATTTAGGTTTAACCGCCTAGGAGTGATCTTGGTTTGCTAATCTTCATTTGCATATTTCATTTGCACACATATTGTTGCACTTATGGCTAGCCCTCCTATGTTTGACCATTTTAGACTTGATACATGGAAGGTTAATATGAATAAACATTTAAAAGACCTAGGACATCTTGTTTATCAAGCCATTACCATAGAATCCCTCCCAAATAGTAGCAAGCATAAGAAGGCCAATGCATTAGCACTTAGAGCACTTAGAGCATCTCTTAATGAATCTCTTTTACCCGTTTTTGATCATTATGATTCGGCTTTTGCAGTTTGGAGCATCTTGACTTCTCCCGAGCTTCCAAGGATTATCAAAAAGATGAGGAGATCTAAGAGAGAAAAGTCCGAAGAGCAATGCCTCATGGTCCAAGGGAAGAACTCCCTTGAGGTACAATCGGATTCTCAAATAGATGATAGCTCTAGTTCATTTGTCATGGATGTTTTGAAGTTCAAACCTTAAATATGGAACTTGTTCAAAAGCTTGAAAATTTGTTAGAAAAACATGATTTGTTGAAAGATGATAATCTTGTTTTGAAAAATGAATTAAAGGATTTTTGCTCTAATTTTGAATTGATGTTGCAAGAGAAGGAAGAGATTGCAAGTGAACGTGACTCACTTAAATCTCAACTCGAACTTGCTTTAAAGGAAAATGAATTCTTGAAAATAAAAATGATTGTGATGATGTTGTAAAGCACAATGAGATTTTATCTTCAAAATTAGATTTTATTTTTAAAGAAAATCTCACATTGAAAAATGATATTGATGCAATTACAAAAGAATTGGATTTGGTTTTGATTAAAAATAAATCCTTGCAAAAAGAGATTGATGTTTGCCATGCTAGTGTAGCTTCTTGTTCTAGCACACCTATAGCATGCTCCACTTTGTCTTCTAACATAGAAAATGATATAAATATTTTGAAGAAAAGTGTTGATTGTTTGGGCTCCACTTTGAGCCAATGTGCTTTAAATCATACACGATTGGAATCTTTGGTTCATAAGAAACAAGTTCCATCCTTGCATGCACACCCAACACGGCATGCACATGCTCATCACGGACACAATCATAACATGTATGCTCATGTGTACACTTGTACACATTGTGGTCGAAAAGGCCACCTTGCTAGATTTTGCTATGATAGATTACATATTGAAAATTTAGCAACTAATCTTGTTTGGGTTAGGAGAGATACTAACCCCCGTGGACCCACAAGAAAATGGGTACCAAGATCCACCTCTTTGATGTTTGATGTAGGTGGAGGCTCTCGCATAACGTGAGAGTGTTGGTGTCTTGAGGTAGATGCATTCTAAGCTAAAAGGAGAACCATTTGGATGCTTCACTCTCAAGGAGATTAGGTGGGAGGACCACCGGGTGTTTTGGAGACATGGAGAGTTGCCCCTTCGATTTTGGTAACAATCCCTTACTCCATTTAGTGTTTACATGCTTTTTACGTTCATCTTTTTTTTTTTTACATGTTGTGTTTTGTTATGCTTGTGCCATGTTCATTAGATTAAGGTTGTACATATTTAGCTACTTGAGCACCCATGCTTCATATGGATCTATACTTAGTGTCTCACCTTATTTAAACTAACATGTATGCTCTAGATCTAGTGCACATGCATATGCATAATGATCATTTGATGTTCATGATTGTATGACTTTCACTTTAATGATTCATGTTTTGAATAGTGTGTTTATTGCTATGCATGTATTGCAATTTGATATCTCCATTGTTTAGATGAATCCATAATTTGTGTTTTCACAATTGTTTTGATATTATGATTCTTATAGCATGTGGATTTACATAATGATCATTTTTAGAATCTTGTTGATTTATGACTCGTTTTATGCTTAATGATTTAGATATATGCTTAGATGTTAGTTTTCATTAAAACTAAGATTTATACTTGTACATAGAATGGACCACAAATAAACCTTTATATATGTTTGTGCTTGGATGCCTATTTGTACCCATTAGATGTTCTAGTATAGTCTAGTTTTGATGATTCATGCATTCAAACATGTATTCCTATGTTTGATGTGTTTTCTATGATTAAGTGTTTTCACTTCATGTATATGTCTATTTTGCCAAACCTTAAGATGTACATGTATGCCCCTTGAGTCATTTGCTTTTCATGCAAATCTATATTTTGGACTCAATTGTGTTTAGGGATATGTATGTATACTTTTGTTTTGTCAAAACATACATATGCCTTGGAGTTTAATTTGTTATAATGATTTTCGTGTCATTGAGGAAATTTCCTTTAATAATGAAGATTTACTTTTTCATGTGTTCATATTTTAAAGGAATTTCAATCGAGCTTGATTGTCCATTTTCATGATGATATGTTTCACACAACACTTGTACACTCACCCTATTTAATGTTTTCTCGTGATTTAGTTTTCATGAGTACAATTTGTGCTATATGGATTTTGAGTGTTTTAATGTCATGTGATTTACATGTGTTTTCATGAAAAACATTTTTGTTATTCCTCACTTGAAGGATTCGTGCTAGTTTTCAAATTTTCATACAACTAGTTCGTATTCTTCAATTTGGTAGAGTTTTTCAAACAAACTATAATTCCAAATCTATTTTTGAAAACCCCTACCATTCATGGGCGGTTGGATGGGAGATCATGCTCATGTATGCTTAATAGTGTAAATCATTTTAAACTTGATCATGAAATGGGTGGTAGTTGATATGAGTCATACACTTGATCTTTTGTTGTTTCAATTGGTATCATTAAATCCTTTCAATTGGTATCAATATGACATCTTTTTGTATACTCATATATGTTTGTGTTTTATATATGTATGCTTGCACCTCACATAGTATCAAATTTCAATTGATATCTATCTTTTACATACATATATATAGAAGATTTATTTGTGCTTACTATATCCCTATATTTTTAAGCACAAAACCTTGTTTATAATAAGCTTGAATTTTAAATGTGTTTCAATTGATTTAATTTTCAATTGGTATCTTATCTCAAGCATTCGCATATTTTTGTTTGGTATTTCATAAAAGGAGAAATCTAGTATTTCATTTTTCAGTTGGTAACAAATATTTTCAATTGGTATCAAGAAGCTTGTTGTTTACTAAAAATTGGTATCAAGTTGTTTTTTTTATTGTCTATTGGTATCATGTGCTTTATTTTCAATATGGTTTATTTTCAATATGTTTTATTTTTAATTGGTATCTAGTTTACTCTAGATATGTTTCTTTTTGATATAAAATGTTGTTTTTTTTTATTATTATTTTAATGCCTTGCTTAGATTTCAATTGTTTAATTTCAAATTGAATTTGGCATTACCTAAATTTTGTTATTTTCGTTTGATATCATAATGACCTTCATAGTTATATGTTTTAATTGGTGTCATATTGGTTTTGATTTCACCCCTTAGAATAGTTTATTGGTTCCTTGTTTCAAACATTTTGGGGGAGAAAACTTTGTTTCTATCATGCTTGTTTTTACCCCTTTGTTGATGATTGACAAAAAGGGGGAGAAGAATTTGGAAATTAATATGCATGATTTAGTTTGGAGAAGAATTTTGGAGTTCATATGCATGATTTATGCATAAGTTTTCTGTTTTATTGGTTGTTTTATTTTCATTGGTATCTAGAGCATGTTTTGAGCTTTTATTTGTTTTAAGTTTTTATTTTCATTGGTATCAAGAGCATGTTTTTAGTATCAAGAGTTTTTGGTAACAAGAGCATGGTTTGATAATTTATTTGTTTATTTAATTGGTATCAAGAGCATTTGTTTTATTAGTATCAAGAGCATGTTTCATATGCATATTCATTTTATGTCAAGAACCTTGTTTATATGCATCTTTATTATTTGTTTATCTTTATGCATGAGTTAAGGGGGAGCTTCTTTGAAGCTTTACTTTAATCCATGCATATATAACTCCATGAGTTTTGTCATCATCAAAAAGGGGGAGATTGTTGGCCCAAAGGCCTTCGACTCTAGTTTTGATGATGATTAACTCATGTAGTTATGTGTACTAAAAATCTTGTGATGTTTTAGTTTCAGATCATTAGCCAAGATATTAGTTGGTGATAGCTTCAACAAGATGGTTTGGAAGCTTTCACAAGGTGATTCAAGAGCCTAAGCATCAAAGATGACATCTAGCACTCATTGGAGTCAAGCTTGGTGAATCACGGTTTGGACCGAGTCAACTTGGAGACGGCGCTCTACAAGAAGACTTAGGTATCCCTAGTTTAGTTTGTGTTTAGATCCTAATTGTAAAGATTAGATTAGTATGATATGCTCAAGTTCACAACACACACGTTTTATGTTTTGACATTGGTTTTCGGTTTTAGGTTTAACCGATCTTGGTTTTCATGAATAGATTTTATGTCAAAACAAGTTTACATGGTTTAGTGTATATATGATTTGTTCTATATACATGCATGCTTCTATTGCTTAAACAAACTTAGTTTGATAGTCTACTTCATGAGTTTTATGTTTTGGTAATTCTAACAAAACATATTTTGGAATCAAATACAAAAACATGATATTTAATCATGATACTTAAACTTAATATTCCAACATGATATTCATGTGTTTCATACTTTTTGTATTTGGAAGAGTTTTGGACAAAACGTATTTTCTATTCAAAATCTAAGTTTTAGAAAATACAGTTTTTGATTTTTGGTAAAAATGATTAGACACAAAAATAGTTCATATTGATTGATATTTGAGCTAAACTTTTTACCACATGTTTATATATCAATGCAAAATGATAAAACTATTTTTGGTGATTTTTAGAAATGATAAGAGAATTTTTAAATATGTTTCTAATCCAGTTTTCTATTCCGGGCTTCTCCAGTCGACTAAGTCAACTGACCAAGTCGACTAGGATGAAGTCGGTCGACCGGGCCGGTCGACCGACGTGCACAGATCTGTGCACGTTTGGAGACACTGGGACGGTCGACCGGACCGATCGACCGGACTGAGAGCAAAGCTCTCTGTTTGTTTCGGTCGACCGGGGCGGTCGACCGGTAGCTGACAACGGTCAAAAATTGACCGTTGGGCGGTCGACCGGGCGGTCGACCGGCAGGGTAATTCTGGCAGTTCTGCTGCCAACGGCTATTTTTCTGATTAGCCTATAAATACCCTTTTGGCAAGAGTTTTTCTCTAAGATTTTTTGTGCGAATTTTTACATACTCTCTGGTGTTTTTACTGTAATCAAAAGAAGTTTTTGAGCTTGAATTGAACAATCCTTTTGGTGTTTTTATTAGGGTTTGGAAAATCAAAGAAAGGGTTTTGGGAAAAGATTTTGATTGAACTTCTCTATCTTAGTTTCAGTTTTTCCCAAGGATTTTTCTTTGTGATTTCTGATTTCCATTCCTTTTGTTTTCTCCACACTTGAGCAAAAATCTACTATCTAAATCTATAGGATATTTGTGTGGGAGAAGATATAGTTTGTGGTTGTTGTTTTAGACCACCAAGTTGTAATCCAATCTTTTCTTAGCTTTGTGCTTTGGGTTGTATCCCTCAAGTTGTGAGGTGATCCTTGTATTGGTTTGTGATTGGGAGTTTGTTGTATTGGCTTGGAGTTGTGCCTCAAGGAGGAGGTTGTGATTGTAAAGAGAGAAGTTGGGTACTCCTTGTGAGAGTTCTTTGTAGACTTGCTAGTGGATTAGAAATCCTTCGTGTGTCGAAGGCGGGGATGTAAAGCTGGGTGCTCGAACCTCGAAACATATCTCTGTGTTTGCGATTGATCCATTGACTCTCTCTATCTCTCTCTTTACTTTGTGTATTGTGCAAATTGCTATATCTTATACTTGCTTGTGTGTGCATCATTGTTGTAATTGCAATTAGTTTTTAAATTCCGCATTAAGTTCACTAGATTAGCATCGTCACCTATTCACCCCCCTCTAGGTGACATTTCACAGACTTGCACGCCCAGTCTGGCAGGAGGCCGGTCGACCGACCCGGTCGACCGTCCAGAGAGCTCTGCTCTCTGGAAAGGCCCTGGTCGACCGACCGATCGACCGGACAGAGAGACTTGCTCTCTGTATCCTGGCCTCGGTCGACCGACCGGTCGACCGATGGCTCAACGGTCTGAAATATGACCGTTGGCCGGTCGACCAGGCGGTCGACCGACAGTTCTGTCAGGCCTCCAACGGCTAGTTTTTGGAGCCCTATAAATTGGGGCATTTGGAGGCTGTTTTGATTAAGATCTTCAAGTGGATTTTTCACCAGTTTTCCCAACTCTTTTAAGTGGTTTTCTCCACTTGTTTTAGAGCAAATATTTCTAATCAAAAGGAGAGTTTTATCAAGAGTGTTAAAAGAGATTTCTTGAGTTTTCTTCCACAAATTCAATCCTTGTTTTCTCACACAACACTTTAAGCCATCCATTGCTATATCTACCTATAGGGTTTTGTTGTGAGAGTTTTTATTGGTGATCAAAGTGTTTAGATCACCAAGAGATCAATTCTTGTTTCTTGAGGAGGCGGACGAGTGCGTTCGCAGTTGTTTCGAGTTCGTGTGTGAACTCTTGTTTGAGGTGCGGCCTCGGCGAGTTAGTGGGCTGGCGGTGTGTACGGACTAGGGAGTCCGAGAGTTGTAGGTGTTGCGGCACCGAGTGATCCAGTGGGATCAATTATAGTGGAAATCCTTCGTGTGTCGAAGGCGGGGATGTAGAGCAAGTGTGCTCGAACCTCGAAACAAATCCCTTGTGTTTGCGATTGCTCACTCTCTCTTTTTATCTCTTGTTTATATCTTGCATGCTATTACTTGTCTTATCTTTACATGCTTGATATATTGTGTGCTTAATTGATATATGCTTGGGGATTGTTTGCTAACACTTGTATTCAACCAAGAGAGCCAACGCGGCACCTCAACCCTTATCTAGGGGAATCTAGAGGAGTTTGTCTAGAGCCCTTCACGGGGAATTCGACAACACTCTTGTATTATACGTGGCGTTTAGTTTAAGAGTTTAGTTTAGGTCATAATAGTTTTAATTCCGCATTATTTGGCATTAAGTGACCATTAGATTAGCCATCACCTATTCACCCCCCTCTAGGTGATTCTACAATTGGTATCAGAGCCAAGTGCTCTTGAATTTGGGTCTTACAACCTAGAGTTAAAGATCCTCATTTTAGGCTAATCACAATTTTTGTACACACACCATGGACTTCATGTCATCACCCATCTTTGACATTCTTAACATCCCTATATGGAAGGTTAAGATGTCCTTGTACCTCAAGGCCCTAAGCATTCATGTTTATTTTGCCACCACTAAAGATTCTTATTGTTTAAATGGCAAACATTTTGAGGCTAATGCAAAAGCCCTTCATGCTTTAAAGTCAACCTTAATTGATGATTATCTATCTAGGGTTGCTAATGTTGATTCGGCTTTTGTAGCATGGAACATCATCATCCCTCAGTGAAAAGGATCTATATTATGCGGGGAGCGATTCGGATGTTGGAAGTGATGTCTCCAACAAGTGCTATATGCTCCAAGGGGATAACCCCCTTGAGGTAACTACCGAATCTGAGGTAGAAGATAATGACATGTCATATGATGAACTTGCTTCATTTTGTCAACAACTATTAGAGAAATATGACATGCTTAAGAAAGATAATAAAAATTTGAAAAAGAAATTTGATTGCATGCATAAGGAAAAATGATTCTTTCAAAAATAAAATTGCATGTTTAGAAAAAGAAAATAATGATTTGAAAAATGAGAATGTTTCCTTATTGTCCAAATTGAATGATTTATGTGAAGGAAACACTAGTTTGAAAAATAAAATTGTTTTGGTGGAAAAATAAAAGGAAATTGTTTTAAATGAAAACACTTCTTTGAAAAGAAAAATTTTTGATAATGAAAAAGAAAATGTTTCGAAAAAGAATAAGAAAATTGTTTCACAATCTCACCATGTTTTACATGCCACCATTGATAATAGTGAGATTAATATTTTGAAAAATAGGATTAATTGTTTGAGCTCAACCTTGAGCTCATGTGCATTCAATCATAAGAGGTTGGAAACCTTGTTTTCAAAGAAACAAGTTCCAAATTTTCATGCACATCATTCTCATCATGCATTTGCTTATGTTGCACGTCATGATCACACTCACACACATAAGCATCCTAAGGTGTACAAGTGTACACATTGTGGCCGCAAAGGCCATTTAGCAAAATTTTGTTTTGATAAGTTGCATGTTTTAAATTTTGCTAAAAATAAAAATGTTTGGGTTCCTTACAAAGCTAACCCCCAAGGACCCAAAAGAAAATGGGTACCAAAACCCCTACCATGTGTTTTTGATGTAGGTGAGGGCTCTCATACGACGTGAGAGATTGGTGCCTTGATGGTGGATGCACATGGAGTTGATGGACATATTTTTGATGCATCACTATCAAGGAGGTTTGGTGGGTCAACCACCATGTTTTGGAGGTTTGGAGTTGGTAACTATCTCTAAACTCCTAATTTGTTTACATGCTTTTTATTCATATCATAATTTTAGCATGTTCATATTTTATGTAGTTTTGTGCTTCATGTGGTAAATACTAGTTTAAATGTAGTTTTTATCAAAACTTGTATTTATACATGTACAAATAGTGAGCAACAAATTGACTTATATATGTTTGCACTTCATGCTCATTTGTACCCACTATATGCACATGTATAAGCTAGTTTTGATGATTCTTTCATTTACACTTATTTTGCCTATTTTCATGTTTTACTTCATGTATATGTAGCTTGTATTCAAATCTAATAAATATACATGTATACCCGTGAGTCTCTTGCCTTCATGCAAATACCTTTAATAGACTCCTTTATGTTTGGGATATGTATGCATATTGTTAGATTTAGATAAATCATACATATACCTAGAAGTTTGTTTTGTTTTAATGAAAAATGAATTTTTATGTTTTGTTTGATAAAATTAAAGATTCATATTATTTTTGAGCTTCATTGATTAATTTCATGAAAATGCTAATTACATGATTCTTATACACTTACACTTTATTTGTTTGTCATGACTTTGTTTCATGAACATATTTTTGAGCCTTATCGATTTTGAGTGACAATTCTTGTGTATTTGGTATGATTCATGAAATACATATGACTTGGTTTCATGTTTTTGAAGGATCTTTAACTAGTTTTCAAAAATTAATTTAACTAGTTATTTATTCTTCAATGTTTTATGAGATATATACATGATCCTATTATTGTTTCAATTGGTATCATTGAATCGTTTCAATTGGTATCAATTTGATTCTATTTTTGTATATACTCATATTTTATTTTCTTATATATATATGTATCAACTTCAATTGGTATACTCATTTTTTTCATACATATATATGAGTTAATTGTGCTTGAGTTGACATTGATTTATACTTTTAAAGCACACAATTTGTTTATTCTAAGCTTAATTAAATTTTTGTTTAAGCTTATGCATTATGCTTTAAAATTGGTATCAAAATTAAAAAAAAATTATGTTTATTTGATATCTCAAAATTTGTTTTAATAAAGAAAAATTAAAAAAATGTTTTGATGTGTATTGCCTATATGCAAGGGGAGCTTAACATCTCTTCTACATATAGATTCATGTTGAGTGTATCTTATATTGAGGAGCTTGACAACTCTTCTTTATGTTATACACGTGTGTAGGGGGAGCTTCACATCTCCTCTTATGCATTACATAATATGTGTTATGTGAATTGGGGCTTGTCATCCCTTCTTCATGTAATGCATATGTGTAGGGAAGTTAACTTAGCGTCTTCCTCTTCATGAATGTATATCGCATATAACTATTTATTGATTTTGTTTACCCCTTCATTGGTTCCTTGTTTTGGACAAAAAGGGGGAGAAAAATTTATTTGATTTTGTTTTTACTTTAACCCCTTTGTTGATGATTGACAAAAAGGGGAGAAGTATTTGAGGTATATGCATGTTTTCCTTGTTTAAGGGGGAGAAGTACATGTTTTCCTTGCTTAAGGGGGAGTAGTATTTGTGTTTATGCATATATGTTTTGTTTTGTAAATAGGAGAAAAGATTTTGTGATTTTGTTTTATGCTTGATTAGCATGTTTACTCCTTCATTTGCATACATGTTTATGAGTATACATTGCATATTTATTTGTTTATTTGTGATGCATGAGTTAAGGGGGAGCTTCTTTCAGGCTTTACTTTAATCCCTGCATATATAACTTCATGAGTTTTGTCATCATCAAAAAGGGGAGATTGTTTGCCCGAAGGCCCATCACTCTAGTTTTGATGATGATCAACTCATGTAGTTATAGTACTAATGATCTTGTGTTTAATTAGTGACAGATTTATGATCAAGATCATAGTAGGTGCATAGCTTCAACAAAGGATTTAAAGTCAAGTTTTGGAGCTAGCACGGTTTGATCCAAGAGCCATTGGATCGTGTTTGGACCAAGTCAAGAAGATGTGAAGGCTTCAAGTGAAGACTTCAAGAAGATGAAGACTTGAGTCTAGGTTTGTTTTTAGAGGATTTTATTTTTAGATAAAATGTAAAGGATAGAATAGTTGGTGGATTGCTCAAGTACATTTACACACACACTCTTGATTTAGTTTGTTTTTATAAAAGAGTTTTCTTTTAGAAAAATATCGGTTTGGTTTTTGGTATTCTAGTTTACATGTTTTAACCAAAACCGTTTTTAGAGCTTAATGACAAAAACATAGATATTTCACCATGTTTGTGTAGTGGATCATATCCATACACTCTATGCTTCAAATGAGTTTAAAATATCTTATTTTTGTATTTGAAGAAGTTTTAGAAAAATTAATTTGGAAAATACTGTTTTTCATTTAAGCCAATTTTTCCAACTTACAGAAATAGTCCAAATTATTTGTAACATGCCTTGATTTTGTGCAAGCATGTTTGTTTATCAAAGTATATTGGTAAAACTATTTTTATAGATTTTTCTATATTTTATGGGATTTTATTTCAATCAAAAAGACCAAGTTTTAAATCCCTTTACAGTTCTGTCCTGGGTTCAGCTGGTCGACCGAGCAGTCGACCGAAGCCTGAAGGCGGTCAACCGACGTGCACAGACGTGCATGCCCAGTCTGGCAGGAGGGCCGGTCGACCGACCCGGTCGACCGTCCAGAGAGCTCTGCTTTCTGGAAAGGCCCCGGTCGATCGACCGGTCGACCGGATAGAGAGACTTGCTCTCCGTATCCTGGCCTCGGTCGACTGACCGGTCGACCGATGGCTCAACGGTCTGAAATATGACCGTTGGCTGGTCGACCGGGCGGTCGACCGACAGTTCTGTCAGGCCTCCAACGGCTAGTTTTTGGAGCCCTATAAATTGGGGCATTTGGGGGCTGTTTTGATTAAGACTTTCAAGTGGATTTTTCACCAGTTTTCCCAACTCTTTTAAGAGGTTTTCTCCACTTGTTTTAGAGCAAATATTCTAATCAAAAGGAGAGTTTTATCAAGAGTGTTAAAAGAGATTTCTTGAGTTTTCTTCCACAAATTCAATCCTTGTTTTCTCACACAACACTTTGAGCCATCCATTGCTATATCTATCTATAGGGTTTTGTTGTGAGAGTTTTTATTGGTGATCAAAGTGTTTAGATCACCAAGAGATCAATTCTTGTTTCTTGAGGAGGCGGACGAGTGTGTTCGCGGTTGTTTCGAGTTCGTGTCTAAACTCTTGTTTGAGGTGCGGCCTCGGCGAGCTAGTGGGCTTGCGGTGTGTACGGACTAGGGAGTCCAAGAGTTGTAGGTGTTGCGGCACCGAGTGATCCGGTGGGATCGATTATAGTGGAAATCCTTCGTGTGTCGAAGGCGGGGATGTAGAGCAAGTGTGCTCGAACCTCGAAACAAATCCCTTGTGTTTGCGATTGCTCACTCTCTCTCTTTTGTCTCTTGTTTATATCTTGCATGCTATTACTTGTCTTATCTTTACATGCTTGATATATTGTGTGCTTAATTGATATATGCTTGGGGATTGTTTGCTAACACTTGTATTCAACCAAGAGAGCCAACGCGGCACCTCAACCCTTATCTAGGGGAATCTAGAGGAGTTTGTCCAGAGCCCTTCACGGGGAATTCGGCAACACTCTTGTGTTATACGTGGTGTTTAGTTTAAGAGTTTAGTTTAGGTCATAATAATTTTTAATTCCGCATTATTTGGCATTAAGTGACCATTAGATTAGCCATCACCTATTCACCCCCCTCTAGGTGATTCTACACACCGGCCTTGGTCAGATCAAAGTTGAGTTGCTTAATGGCCAGAGGGCCCGGTGTTCTAACTCTACTGGCAGATGACAGGCTTTTTCAAACATGATTCTATAAGGAGACATCCCCAGAACTGTCTTAAAAGGAGTGCGGTAAGCCCACAATGCATCATTGAGCTTAACCGACCAATCCTTTCGGTTTTGTCCGACAGTCTTTTCCAGAATGAGCTTGATCTGTCTGTTGGTGACTTCGACCTGCCCATTTGTCTGGGGATGATACGGAGTTGATAACTTATGATTGATGGAATATTTTCGCATCAGAGTTTCAAAAACTCTGTTGCAGAAATGTGATCCATTATCACTAATTATCGCTCTGGGGGTGCCAAATCGGGAGAAGATGTTCTCTTTGAGAAATTTGACAACCACTTTGTTGTCATTCGTCTTAGTTGGCACAACTTCTACCCACTTAGAGACATAATCTACAGCAACCAAAATGAATTGGTTGCCGAAGGAATTGGGAAATGGCCCCATGAAATCAATACCCCAAACATCAAAAATTTCAACTTCAAGGATCGGATTCAGGGGCATCATGTCTCTTCTTGAAATTTTCCCAATTTTCTGACAATTTGCGCATGACTTGCAAAAATGATATGAGTCTTTGAACAAAGTGGGCCAGTAGAACCCACTTTGTAGAACCTTTTCTGCAGTCTTGCGGGGACCGAAGTGTCCTCCGCTTGCAAGGTCGTGGCAAAAGCTGAGCACACTCCTCTATTCCTCCTCGGGTATGCATCGTCTAATTATTTGGTCGGGACAATACTTAAAAAAGATACGGTTCTTCCCAGAAGAAGTACCGTACTTGGGCAAAGAAGCGATATTGGTCTTGGTTTGTCCAGTCAGCAGGTAATTGTCCGTGGCCAGGTAATTAACGATGTCAGCATACCAGGGTTCCTTAAGAATGGCTAGGATGTGCTCGTCTGGAAAATCCTCGTTGATCGGAGCTTGGATGGTTGGTGCATTCGGAATTCGTGAGAGATGATCAACAACCACATTTTTTATACCTCTTTTATCCCGGATTTGTAAGTTAAATTCTTGAAGTAAAATGATGAATCAGTCGGGCTTTTGCTTCCTTCTTGGTCATGAGGTATTTCAGAGCCGAGTGATCCGTAAAAATCACCATTTTCGAACCTAACAAGTAAGGCCGGAACTTTTCTAACGCAAAGACAACGGTCAAGAATTCCTTCTCAGTCGTTGTATAGTTCTGTTGGACATCATTCAAGGTCCTACTCGAATAGTAGATCACGTGCTGCCTATTATCGATGCGCTGTCCTAGAACAGCACCAATAGCAAAATCGGATGCATCACACATGATTTCAAATGGCTGGGCCCAATTAGGAGTAGAAATGATAGGCACAGAAATCAGTTCTTGCTTAAGCTTCTACCATGATTTAAAACACTCATCGTTGAAATCAAAGGGCATGTCCTTAGTGAGCAGGTTGGTTAAGGGCCTAGCGATTTTGCTAAAATCCTTAATGAACCATCGGTAGAACCCAGCATGCCCTAGAAAGGATCTAATATCCTTGATGCTTTTGGGTGGTGGAAGTTAGCAATCACTTCTACCTTAGCCTTATCCACTTCTATGCCTCTCCTCGAAATCTCATGGCCCAAGACAATCCCCTGTCTCACCGTGAAGTGACATTTTTCCTAGTTTGGAGTTAGGTTCTTCTCCATGCATCTTTGTAGCACTAACTCTAGGTGATGAAGACATTGATCAAATGAATCTCCATAGATAGAGAAGTCATCCATGAAAATCTCAAGAAAACGTTCCATCATGTCCGAGAACAAACTAAGCATGCACCGTTGGAACGTTGCGGGAGCATTGCACAATCCAAAAGGCATGCGTCGATAAGCAAAGGTTCCGAACGGGCAAGTGAACGTCGTCTTTTCCTGGTCTTCTGCAACAATGAGGATTTGATTGTATCCCAAGTACCATCTAGAAAGCAGTAGTACTCATGTCCAGCCAAACGCTCAAGCATTTGGTCGATGAAGGGTAGCGGGAAGTGGTCTTTACGGGTAGCTGCATTCAACTTCCTATAGTCGATACAAACACGAACCTTGGTAGGCAGTCGTGTTTGTACCAACTCTTTTTCCTTATTTTCTACCATCGTAAAGCCAGCCTTCTTTGGTACCACATGAATAGGGCTAACCCATTGACTATCAGAAATGGGATAAATTATCCCATTATCTAATAGTTTGAGAATTTCAGCCTTAACTGCCTCTTGCATGAGAGGGTTAAGCTTGCGTTGTGGGTCCCTCCTAGGGGTTGCTTCATCGACTAAATGGATTCTATGTTGCACTATGGCTGGACTTATTCCCTTGATGTCCTTCATCGTCCATCCAATGGCTTCCCTATGTCTTTTCAGAATAGACATTAAGCTGTTTCTTGTTGCTCAGTCAGGTGGGATGCTATGATGACTGACAAGGTGTCCTTTCCGCCCAAGTAGGCGTACTTGAGGTGTTCAGGCAGGGCTTTTAGCTCTAGGGAAGGTGTTTCTTCATTGGAGGCAATCTCTGGGCTTTCAATCCTAGGATGGGATACATTGGGGCTTGATGTCCAATCCACTGCTGAATCTACGATCTGGTCTAGATTAAAATCCTCAGCCTTTAGATCAAACTCTACCTCAGTTTCTATCTCCATGCTTTACTCATGCTCGCTGGTCAGGTTTTCAATAGAATTGACCTCAAACGTCTGATCATTGACATCCCTAGGTTGTCTTCCAAGATTGAAGACATTGACTTCCTTCGTCATGTCTCCAAAAGTCAATCGCATGGACCCGTTCCTACAGTTGATTATGGCATTGGCTGTAGCAAGGAATGGGCGCCCTAAGATGACGGGAGTTTGAGACCTAAGATTGGACACAGGTTGGGTCTCAAGCACAATGAAGTCAACGGGGTAAATGAAATCCCCGACCCGGATAAGGACGTCTGTGATTTCCCCCTTCGGGATCTTCACAGATCGGTCAGCTAGCTGAATAGTGACTCGAGTTAGGCTTAGCTCACCCAACCCAAGTTGCTGGTATACTAAGAGAGGTAGCAAGTTGATACTTGCTCCCAGGTCAAGAAGCGCTCTACTGATTTCGGTCTGTCCTATGGTGCAGGAAATGGTGGGACATCCGGGACCTTGTATTTCACTAGAATGGGACTAGACAGAATTTCGCTTATATTAGTGGCCAAGAAGACTTTCTTGGGCACATTGGTCTTTCTCTTCTTTGTACACATATCCTTAAGAAATTTGGCATAAGCCGGGACTTGTTGGATAGCGTCAAGAAGTGGCACATTCAATTTGACCTGGTTGATCATCTCTAGCATTTTCTCCATGTGCATATTTTTATTATTGTTCCTAAGCTTATTGGGAAAGGGTGCTACAGGCTTATGAACTTATTCAGCAGTTTTGTCCTCGTCAGATGTTTGTGGAGTGGATTGGGAGGACTAGCAGAGGTGGAGGCAAGAGTGGGATCGGGATGGACTGGACTTTTCTGTTGGTAAACCTGGTTGTCTACCTTCTTTCCAGATCGCAGTGTGTGAACAGCATTGCACTGGTTAATCGAAGGATCCTGAATTTCATATGCTTGATTGGAGATTTTTGGGTTAACTAATGGCTGACTATGCAAAGTACCTTTGGTCTTTCACTTAGGAAGCTAGCTAACTGGCTCATCTGCATTTCCAATCTCGATATGGCCTGTGAATGACTGTTCAGAGTTTGTCCCTGGTTTTGCATAAAAGCGGTTTGGGACTTTATGAAAGCCTCTATGCTCTCCTCCAATTTACTGATTTTCTTTTTATTAGTGAGCCTTGGGAGGAGGAAACTAGGGCTTGACTGGGAAAAGTTGGTGGAGGAGTAGGATGGTGAAAGTTGTTGGAAAAATTAGGCCTGGGAGGATTATTTTGGGCCCAGGAGAAATTGGGGTGATTTCTCCAGCCGGGATTGTAGGTTTGTGAGTAGGGCTTGTGAGGCGGCCGTGAGTAAGCCGCGTTTATGTGTTCCGGTGGCACTTGCTAGGCATGAAAAACAGGACACTCTTCAAAAATATGGTTTGGTGCCTGACAATATGAACAACCCGGATTGTGAATTGGTGGTGGGTTGATCTGGTTGACACTAGCAGGCTCTTTTGTTTCCAGAGCCTCTATCCTTCTCATTAGGGTAGCAATCTTGGCCTCGATAGCTATGGATGATTCTAGAGATAGGAACCCTCCTCTTAAAGCTATAGATTGTGAATTCTTAGGTTTTTCGAGGCTGGCTCCCATTGCAGGGTTTTCTCTGCTAAATCCTCAAATAAATCCCAACCCTGATTCTCATCCTTCTGCAAGAACCCTCCTTGACACATGGTCTCTAAAAGACCATCGTAGAGAATCTGGCACTGACGCCATTTCTCCACGCCATGATGAGGGCACTGAGCTAGGAGATCTTTGAATCGCTCAAAGTATCTCCAAAATGGTTCGCTCGGTTCTTGCCTAAACTGCATGATATTCTTCTTAATGAGGGCATTTTTGTGAATTGGGTAGAATTTCTTCAAGAAGGCCTTAAGAAAATCATCCCAGGTCGTGACTGAATCTGTTGCCAAGCTGTACAACCATTTCTTAGCTAGGTCCTTTAGGAAAAAAGGGATGAAACTTAACCTAACGGCATCGTCTCCTAGCTGGGGTATACACATCATGAGGCATACTTCTTCAAATTCCCTAACAAAGAAGTATGCGTCCTCTGATTCTAAACTATGAAATTTGGGAAGAGTGTTAATGAATTGGGGCTTTAACTCAAAATTATTGTCGTTTGCTTCAGGAAGTTTTATACAAGATGGAAGTGAAGTTCTGATCGGGTAAAATCTATCCTGAAGTGACGCCATCACCGGTTCTGGATGCAAGGGTAGAGAAGTGTTTCTTATTAATCTAGAAGTTGACGGATCTCTCACCCACTCTTGCATGCAGCACACCACAACCAACGTGAAGACAACAAACAATCGAAAAAGAACTAAAAACAAACAAAAGAAAGAAAAACAACCACAAGGCTTAGTCTAAGGTACCTAGACCTAGACGACTCCTAACTGGTCGATTCTCCGGGGAAGGTTGTTGCAGGAACTCGACTACAAGCTAATCGGCCAGGAAAGGGCAAAGCTTGGGGGGAGGTATCCGGGCAGAGCCACGGGCCTAATTACGCCAACCACGTAGCTTTCGAGGCTTTACCTCTCAATCCACTTTCCTTAGACACCGATTTTGCAGGAATATAGTTTATACAATTTCCAACCTTGGTTAATCTCTTAGTGAGTCCGAGATGTCCCTAGGGCCAACGTCTATTGATTTTTAGTTAAGGCTTGGGAAAATGTGAGTGCACTTGGAGATGGTTTTTGCGCTAAGGAAGGGTGATGAAATCCCCGCCTTATCTTGTTTATTTGAGTTTTGCCCTTAATGTCAATTGTGCAAGTGTACAGTTTATTCACAACAAGGTAACACTCAAAGCGGTAAATCACTTCAAAATGTTGGTCCTATTCTATATGAATGCACACGTACCTTTTCTCCATCACTCTTCAACAGAAATTGAAATAAATTGAAATAGACACGTGCCCTAAATGTAAAAGTCTAATCCAAATTTCAATTAAGCAACAAGTGAATTTCTGTTGAATTTATTACACATGCATATAGGTGAAGCATCCAAGAAAACTAAAAATTTAGAAAGCAATTTTTTTTAAGCGGCTTTCGGCAACCCTGCAAACGAGTTTGTTTGTACTTCAATCGAAAAAACTCACTTTTACATGAATTTTTCCGAGGGCAAATGAGTCCTCGCGCAATGTCCTTGGCCACCTTTTTTGCTTCCCGTGATAGTGAGCTCCTTGGTACTTCTCCTACACACAAAAAGAACAATCTTTAGTAGTGAACAATAAAACCGTTCCCTCCCCGGCAACGGCGCCAAAATTTGATCGGCAAAAAGCAAGTACTAAAATAAGAGAAGGAAGTGTGGGTTGATGTTACTGCTTTTGCGATTCTTCCGTAGTAGCGAAGTGGCTATACGGGTTGTATTCACAAGGCGGGAGAGCGATGAAAGCTTGATGTGGCTTCAAAGTTCAAGAAGAAAGAAAGTTCTTTGTGTCCAAATAAAGAATTGAAAAGTGAAAACAAGTTGTTTGAAGAATTGTTGGAAAATGTTTTGGTGGTTTGTAAAAGTGATTTTTTTTCTTAGTTGTAAAAATGCATGGCTGATTGGTCTCTAATGTTGCATATTTAGTATCATATTTTCATACTTATTATAGAATAAAATATGCATTTTCCTAATTAAATGTTTAATTTATTTGCAGGCCCATTCTTTAAGGAGATGAAGAGAAATGAGCCCAAATGCCTACCAAATTCCGAATTAAATCAGAATTAATTCGCACTCAGTAAATCAGGGCAAAATCAAGAGGTAGAAAACCGGTTGAGAAGAATCCTCTCAGAATCGATTGGTTAAAGCCAAGAATCAAAGACCATTTCGTCACAATCCTGGACTAAAATGAGAAAATCAACTGAAGATAAAAGCAGAACGTGAAACCGGGGAGACCCACCAACAGGATGTGGCCATCTGGCCACACCCTGGCCGCGAAAACACGGCCAAAGCCGCGTTTCCGCGGCTTGGTTGGGGAGTTAGGGGGAGCGTTTGCTCCCCCGATCTCCCCGGATCCTCCTCGTGTGGGTTATGCCCATAAAAAGCCAGTATTTGCACTGAAAATGGTACGACCATGCAGAGATAGGATTTAGTCTAGTTTTCATTTCTTGTAGTTTAGGTTTTTCTTTTCTTTTATATAATTTGTATGTAAGCTTAGGTTAGATGAAGATTCATGTAAGTAAGAGAGAGAGGCTGATGTTGAGAGTGACACCGATGTACCCTCCTCCTTTCTTCCATTGTTTCTGCAAGTAATAAAGGTAAAAGCTTCATTTTATGTTCGTATTTTCTTTTGTTTCCTTCTTCCTCTTTCTACTTTACCTCTTTTATTTTTAATGAGCTCGCAAGTGAATCCAGAAGTATAAGTATAAAAAAGCCTTTGTGAGTGCCAACGATACTTCATGAAGACGTTCTCCTCCTCAAGATCCGTATCACTTCATTCTTGCAAGGCTTGATGATATAATGCGAACAGGGACTGAGCTCGATCTTATAACCTATGCGTTGAATGCCTCCAAAGAAAGGTAGAATATGCAAAGGTTTCCAAGTAAGTCATCAATCAAATTAGGTAAGTATTTCTTCAACCTTCTTTCTTTCTTTTATTTCTTTAGTATAGATCACCACATCTCCCAAATCTTTCATCATTTCTTTTCCAGCTCATTTGTACATAGTCGCTTTCTGATTCTCCACCTTCTTTTGCTATTGCTTTCTTTTAACTTTAACCTTTAACTTTTCTTTAATTTTTATTTCTTAAAACAAAGAAGAACTTTCGTTTTGTTTTCATAAAGATTTCAATACAGAACCTTGAACGCTTCCATTGCAAACCCTCCTTGTGGATCACGACCCGCATAGCCACTTGCTATAGCGGTAAGAATTGAGCACTTGCACATCTTCATTCTAAATCTAAAATTCTGTATTTTGTGTGCAAGTTTTGCCTCAATCAATGGCTAACTTTCTACTAAGTGCTCCCACTAATTTCTAACTTTTGGAAGATAGCCTCACGATGGATCATAGGCGAAAACAACCCTTTTGCATTGGAACTATTCACGTGAAAATCGAGTGAAAGTTCATCCTAAAACTTAGCCTTACATGACAAAAACTCGGACATTCCCTTATCAAGATCCGATAGAAGGCGAGAATAAGGGAAGACTCGAGTTCACTATTGGCATCGGCGAAGTTAAAAGGAAAAGTCTCTAACTTACAATAATAAGTAAAGTACACAACTCATAAATCATCAAAACTCATTAAGCATGAAGTATAAGAAAGTAATTACTTGTAGGAAATTAGAGTTAGAACCCTCATCTTAAGATGCCATAGCTCTTGTTTGCACAAGGCTTGTTTGATACTATTGACTCATTTGGGTTATTAATCAAGTGTTATAAATTAGTGGGTTAGTAGTTAGTTAGCCATGCTAATGAAAAGTTAGTTAGCCATAAAAGTAAAAGAAACAACAAAGGAAAAGAAGTGGAGAGAGGGAGTTACACTACAAGAAAACAAAAGAAAAGAAAAGTTAAAGAGAGGACGTTACACTAAAACAAAGTAAAAGAAAAGAGGTGAAGAAGAAAGAAGTTACACTACAACAAAGAAGTAAAAGTAAATGGCAAAGACAAGTAAATGGAAAGAAGGAAGAGAAGTAGTACTTGTATTATCTTGTCACCCTTCAAATACAACACTTTACACACTCTCTCTTTCACTCTAATGGCTAAAACTTAAAACTAGAAGAAGAACAACAACAACTATTACAAACTAAAAACAAAGCTACACAACTTGCTCTAACTCTGGATCTGCTCAAACTGAAGACCCCTGGGGGGCTTTTATAGACACCAGGGCAAAGGGGGCCACGTGAACAGCACGTGGCCCAAAACGCAAGCGCACGCGCCCAAAGGGCTGCGGAAACGCGGCCAAATGCTGCGTTTTCGTGGCCCAGGCTGGGCGGCGCGCGCCCAGTTTTGGGCAGTGCGTCGCCCAGTCTGGCTTCTATCCACCTGACCTCCTGGATTTGTGATTTGATGCCTTGGGCTGACAAAATCTTCAATATAAAGTCAATGGCTACTTGGTAGGCTTTTAATCACCAATTAAATGGTGATTTTAGGTCTTCTTCTTCATTTGCACACCATGGACCTAGGATCAAGCAAGCAAGATTTTATTAGCAGAATTTTACATGAAATAAATATAAGAATGTGATGAAAATTATGCAAAATTAGAGACTAATCAATTACCTATTGATAAAAAACAAAGGGAAATCCAAGTTTAACAAGTTCAATAAAAAGAAAAAAGATTATGAAACATCTGGGAGAATAGTGATTCATCTTTCTCTGACGAAAAAGAAGCCATTGAAACTGCAGATGTTTGCTTTATGGCTCAAGAACAAGATGAGGTACAATATACTAAATTATTAGATGCATTTCATGAACTATATAATGATCTTAAGAATGAAGAGATTAAAAATAAAGTTTTAACAAAGAAAAATGAAAGACTCAACAAAGAAAATTCTATTTATATTTGTCACGCCTCGCTTCTAAAATACGTGAAAATGGAGTCGTGACGAGAGTCGACGACACATATACGCAAAGAAATACCCCACGTATATAAGCCTAAGAGTAACCTGAACAAGCTATAAATCTAAACCATGATAAATCAACGATCACTGCAGTGTCACATATAAGCATGCACGCATGATATCACATAAAAAGAAGTAGAATAAAGACTGAATCTGATATGCATAAAATCAAGAAGAGTACAGAAATAGGAATAACAAGAGGTAAGAATGCCAGAATCAAAAGAGAGAAACTCTAATCTCCTCGCGAAGGTACGATCACACGATCACCTGAATAATATAAAAATGTCCAATACCCTGGATGTACGAATCCAGGGTCGTCAGAAGCGACCTCGTGAGTGTGTGTAAAGAGAAAGGTGCTTGTGCATAATAACAACATAAGCAATGAAGACATGATAACTGAAATGAAGGATAATAAGATAATCAAGAACAAGATATGAATGATATATAACTGGTCTTATGACAAAAGAAAACAACTAATATCAAAATGTGTAACCTAGCATATGTCACTAGTCTGATATATAAATCTGGTCATATGTACAATCATATGTCTAACCTAGATATATATACATATAGTCAATGATCACGGTCAGTCACAATGCATTAACAGTTCATTATCATTTATTATGTTAGCGATCACCAATTGCCACCTGTAATAGACGCATCCCATATTACGCCTACTACGCGTGTTAATCAGCGCCCTAAGTTATTGAAACTGATTGGTTGGAGACATTATCCATGCTTTAGGTGGGTCCCGTGCATACCCGGAATCACGGCCTCAGTTTTCTGGTGCTGAATCAGGCCGTACCGCTAGGTATTCAGTAACAGTAACAGTAATCTCACTGTGAAAATAGTGGAACAATAACAGTACAGATAGGATGTCAGGCATCCCCCAGGAACCCTGCAATGGAACCCTCGTCGGCTGCGCAACCTGTATCCTATATCCACCCAAAATACAGACGTTGTCTCCTCCATCAATTTCCCCAATCTCGGTGTAAGTTGTTCAATTACTTTATTATTGAATTCAGTAAAAATAATCAATATTCATGTTACCTATAACACTAGGACGATGCAATGACAGTAACGATAACAGCACAGTAACAATCAATCAGTAATCGTATACATGGTGAATAATATCAGTAATAGTGAACGGTAAC
Organism: Agave tequilana; assembly: GCA_038442645.1. NCBI lineage: Eukaryota > Viridiplantae > Streptophyta > Magnoliopsida > Asparagales > Asparagaceae > Agave > Agave tequilana. Next base: position 42,563 of record JAVJIF010012965.1, on the reverse strand, counting down.
AATAACCGTGTATACGATGAACAATATGACTGTACTGGGTGTTACGGTCAAACAATTTTTTTTCGTAGTAACTTTCAGTATCATGAACAATATGTTTATAAGGTAGATATCATATATAAAGGTACTTAATTGGTATCATGATATCCAGGACCAAGAATATTATGCAAGGTTTATTAAAAGAGATAAAAATATTCACAAGATAATTTATTTTGTATTTAATACATGTAGACGTGGACTAGTAACTAACATGCAAGAAACATAATTGAGTTTGAACAATTATTTAAATGCAAAATAATATTTATTGAAATAGACAAGATAAAATACTCATATGTAATAATATTGAAATACTCAATAAATAAACAAAGAACACTCACATGAAATGACATGATTTTTAAACTGAATCATCGTCTGGTCCTCCCTGTACAAACCGGTATGAATCTCCGGATCATCCCATGGGTCAGTTTCTGAATTGCTAGTGTATCGGGTTCTTAACGAGTAAAAATCCGAATCGGGTTTGGGTCTCCTGTTACCGAGTTCAGATCTCACGAGCGGGTCCGAAACGCAGCAACACATAAACAAACTTACACATAATACACTAGTACATACACGTGCACATGCACAAGACACCCAAGCATATGTTATACATACATATATTATGTATTAACACCTACACACCATGACTAAAATACACCAACACCCATATTAACATACAAATTAAATAGCATTATATATTCACACATATATAACGGCAAAGTATATTTACAGAGAGAAGGAAGAACTCACGGCCAATAGGGAGGAAGTGGTTCCCGATGGCCGGCAAACGACGGAGACGGAAGCTGCGGAAAGTGTCTACGGCTCGTGGATCTTACCAAGAAGAGAGTGAGTATGCTCGCGCTCGCCGGCAGAGGACGACATCGATTCACAGAGAGATGGGGGGCATTATTATGAGTTTAAGCTCATACTAGATAAGGAGATTAGGAATAGCCTAGACAGAGGAGTGAAAGCAAACACCTACATACCTCAACTCTCTTGTTACTTTTATCCACATCCATATCACTGAAACAAATAGAGATACAATACTACCTTAATGAAAGTTTTTCCAACAAGAGGACATCTAGTACAGGCTTCATCATGAAAAATTCTGCCTAAAAATACTACTTGAGGTCATTAACGTGATCATAATCTGCATAAAAGAGAGATCATGGAATGATACCAAACGATTACTGAAAATTAGTTTTCAACCTGAAATACTAAAAGCTAGGACAGACTTCCCAAAATGAAGTTATAAATAAAGGCTACAAGGGTTCTATTGTTAATGCATACTTGCTATAGTACATAAACTAGTCTGTGAAGTTCTTCATGTTGGCACAAAACAAGCTATGTAGATAATCAAGACATTATTTTAGTTCCTAACTTGAAGCCAGTTGGTAAACATTAAAGCACAATTGCTTGTTACACCAAAATGCATGATATTTGATCTAAACTAAAGACATTACGTTGAACAAAAGAAGAGAGCTTAAAGAGGAAAAAGTCAAATGAATCCAAGGCAGGCCTCAGCCTTGCCAAGTGTTGGACTCGGCTAGTGTTGTTGGCCGAGAACTTTATTATATTTTTTTTGTTAAATATTTCATATTTAAACTGGGAATTCATCTATACTTCTGGGTGTTTGATGAAATACCTAGATGAAATAAAACTTGTACAAGTTAACATCACTCACAAAAACTCACTACCACATGTAAACATGCAGAGAAGGTGAGAGAAAACTCACCACCATGAGGAGACTTTTGGCGCGCTGATGGAGGCTCGGCGGAAGAGGCAGCGGAGGATGTCAATGGATAGAGGATCTCACCATGAAGGGCGTGGGTGTCTTCGCGCTCACCGATGGCGATCAACGGCGATCCACGGAGTGGCAGAAAATGCCATCCCACACACAACATACACATACATAATACACCAATTATATATACATCAATTATATATACCCATATAAAGAGAGAGAAAGAGTGAGAAAAATCACCATGCAAGGTGAAGGAGATGGGAGCAGATGAAGTTGGTGTGCTCGGCCGAGGTGCCAACGGGTGCGCTGGACTGTTGCGGCTGTCGAAGATGCGCAAGGAGGAAGAAAACTCAGGCCTTGCTGCAGTTGGGAGGTTTTTGGCCTGTGCGAGATGCTTGGCCTGGAGGAGATTCCATGGATTGAGGAGGCATGGAACTCGGCCTAAAGGAGAAGCAGCAAAGCTTGGAGCTTGCGAGTGGCCACGCTTGGGCAAGGAGAAGAGTAAAATTTGCAGGTGCGTGCAGGTGCGTAAGGCCATGGGATGATGGGTGATCTCATGGGGTGCAACAAAGCCTGGGGAGGCGGCTGCTGATGGTGGAGTGGTTGATAAAGGGGTTTAGGTTTTAGGGTATGATTATGAAGATAGGATTTACATTATAAGTTCAGGATTAAAATCTAGTTAGTTGGAATATTGAGTAACAGGTTTGAATAGTGTGTAATGGACTTTGGGGAATGAAATAGGGTAATTGAGTTGTTGGGTATGGGCTTGAATTATATAGAAAGATAAGGAGAGTGAAACTTGGGCTGAAAAGGAAATAAAAGGGGATAATAATAATAAAAATAATAAGGCATAAATCATGTTAATCAACAATAATAAAAAAAGATGTAAACTCAGAAAATATTAATACAGTATTATTGATTGGGGATATTACAATATTTCTCAAATTTCTTCTGTAAATTGTCAAAAGGATGAGTTTGAAAAGTTATATTATCTTTAAAAAGGGATAATGAGAACTTCTTAAAAGAGAATGCTTTACTTCAAAAAGAAACTATTTCTTTAAGTTCTAGAATTTCTATTTTAGATAAAGAAATGATCAGTTTCAAAATTAAGTATGAAAAAAATTTGAAAAAAGTGACAAAATTTAATAAAGAAAAAGAAAATTTAAATGATTTATTATATTGTCAAAAGATTTCAAATAATCATTTTCGTAAAGGATTTCCAAAAGATAAGTTTGAAAAATCTACATATGTTGGTCTTGGTTTTTCAAACCATAAATCTACACATGTTTATGAAAAGAATCATAATCCATTGAATTCTTTTGTAAAAAGAAATACTGATATTATTTCAAAAAGAATTAGAGATAAATATAGATGAATTCCTTAAAATTTAAGTGTTGTGGATAAAAATACTTATATTGCATCATATATACATCATGTATGTAATTCTTGTGATTATGTTTATACTAACAAATGGAAACCAAATTCAAATTTGGTTTGGGTTCCTAAAGGTTAATGTTTTTGATCATGTTATGATGGGTACCATACAAAATGTTTACCTTATAGGTAACTTACATGAAAAGTGATATCTTATTTCAAACACTTGATAATGCAATATATGTGCGTGCGTGTGTGCGTGTGTGTGGGTGTGTCATGATATATTTTTTGCAGGAAGAGAATACTTATTATTTATATTTGTTATAACTTGTTCTATGCATGAGAACAATTTTTTATTATAACCTGTTCTCTACAGGGGGAGTTTTTCATGCACACAACTTGTCATCATCAAAAAGAGAGAATGTTAAAACTTTCAGTTTGATAGATTTTGATGATGGATAACAAAAGTGATTACAAATGCATTAGAGCTCTATCTCAAGAGTTTAGACTGAGTTCTGGTTGCTTAAGCTCATATAAAATTTTTGACTATTTTTGTGTATTTTTAGAATTTTGTTAAAAGCCTTAATCACACACTCTATATAGTCATTTAGTCGACTTATCCCCTAGTCTAGTCGACTAATATATCCTCTAGTCGACTTGATTCTTTATATAGCCGACTAAGTCTTTTCATAAAAATATATCAGCTCTCTATTTGTTGACGGTTAGCAGTATTAGTCGACTTACCTACACTGTTAGTCGACTAATTCAGGTTGTAGTCGACTAACCCTTTCTGCTAGTCGACTAATTATAATTTTTAGAAACTTATCATCTGTATAAGTCTTGATATAGTCGACTTGATCTCTTGACTAGTCGACTAACACAGGCAAAACCTGTTCTATTAGTCGACCAATCTCATACCCTAGTCGACTATAGACATTTTCTGACTACTAAACAATTATTGTTATTCTGGTGTTTTTCAAATGTTCTGATTTTCAAATTTGATTAATAACTTTCCTAACTGACCATTGATTTCACCTATAAATAGGGATATTGTCCTAGGATAAATTCACCAATTCAAAATACAAGTTTTCTATTCAAAACTCTGTTCAAAAATTCTGTTTTTCAAAAAACTGGCTTCTACTTTCTGTTCTTCACACAATTCCAATTCTATTGTGAAGAGTTCTGAGAGTCCACCTATAAGAGACCTTGTTCACAATCACGTACAAGATTCAAGGCTTATAGGATTCATTGTAATCATTCAAAGAGTTGTTGTCTTCTTGGTGTAGAGAAGAGTTATACAGATTTGAAAAATATTATTTTGTCAAGTGGTGTACAAGGAGTTGATTTTGGGGTGTTACGAAATCAGGATAAGAAAAATCTCAAGCGGGTTGCTTGGGGACTGGACGTAGGTCACAAGGACCGAACTAGGATAAAATTTCTTGTATTAGCATTTTTCTGAGATTTATTCTGTGAATTTTACTTTCTTGTAATAGTTTATTTTTAAAAGTTTATAAACACTATTTACCCCCCTCTAGTGTTTGTGTTGCCTTATTTATAGATCCTACACAGCCGTATCACCACCCTCTTCCTCCACTTATTTCTCTCTAAAAGGACTTTAAATGACACTTTCTCTCTTCTTCTTTCACGTTCTCTCTCTAGGTTCTCCCTCCCTCTTCCACCTACACCAGGCGGCCACGAGCAAACCTAAGCTCTACCGCCTACTCCTCCACCCTCCACCACCAATCACACATCCAAATACCTTTCTCTCTCCTCTGTTAGATCTTTTATTTTGATGCTTTGATAATAACAATATAAAATGTGTGTACTAACATCTTTGTAGTATTAGAAGCTACAATTTCTGCTCATCAAGCTCATATACTGTTGTATCAAGGCTCAAGTGAAGATTCAAGAAAATTTACCGAGGACATGTAACATATATATTGTTGTAAATTTTATTTTTCATGTTTTAGTTACTGATGTAAAAGCCTTGATAGTAGACATCCACACAAACCCTTATTTAGCTTATTTGTGCACTACCATGCTTATTTTAGTCGACCTATTCCTTGGTCCAGTTGGCTAATACTTCTTACAGAGATTAGGATTTTTCAGTCTGTTATGTCTAGTAGATTGATGATTTAGACCAGTAGACTGATAGTTCATAGAATAGTATTATCAGTCGATTGATAGTTCACAGAATAGTGTTATTAGTCGACTGATTTGGCAGCTTATAGCTATTGTAATTCTGATCTATTTGATACCTATTCCCTTCGTTCTAACAGCTATATTCTTGGTTTTTGAATTGTCCAACAACTATTTTTCAGTTATCAAAAGCCCTATAAATAGGTAGGGATTCTTGGATTTTCATTCACACAACTCATTTCCTATTCTTGACTTCAAAATTTCTGAATTTCTATTAAGAAAACTATATACTCTCTTATTTTACCTTAATCTACTTCTAAATGACTAGTTAGGCAGAAATAAAAGAGAAACCCTATAAGCCACAACAAAACTCATTTGCACTTCACATTCGTGGCTTGTGATTCAAAGTTGTAATCAGTGAAAGGTAAAAGTCTTCTCGGTATAGAGAAGAGGTGTACAGAATTGGCAATTGTCAATTAGTGTACATGTGTTGATTTTCTACTTCTCAAAATTAAGATTTAGAAAAATCTCAAGTGGGGTTACTTGGGGACTGAATGTGGATATGGAGGACCAAACCAGGATAAATCTTTGTGTTTGCGATTGTCTTCTTGATTTTATTTCTGTGATTGATATTTACTTTTTAGGTGACTGACCTTTCTTAATAAGTTTATTATAAACACTATTCACTTCTCCTCTAGTGTTGTAGTTGCCATATACATGATCTCACCTCCTCCAAAATCAATTTTCTCTATCTAAAACTAGCATTCTACCAATTTTCTCTCTCTAAAAAAACCCTCACCACACCTCCCTCATCCCTCTCACAGCCCACAGCCAGCTTGACCTTCACACACGCACTCCACACACACGTGCGTATATGCATGTGGTATCGGGTATTTGCCCAATTTTAGGAGAGTACTTTCCCCTATAGAATTAGTTGTAGAAATAAATGTATTATTGTTCTAGGCATTGTTTGTAATAATTGATGTATCTGGACTTATATAAATGTTTCTGGACATTTTTAAGATTTTTCTATAATTTTTAGAAATTATCTGGGCAAAATTAGGATTTTTTGTATTTTAGAAATTAACTGTATATTTTGAAAATTTTTCCTATATTTGTAGAATTTATCTGTGTATTTCTAGGAATTTTTTATGTATTTAAAATTTTCCTGGGTATTTTTAGGAATTTCTTGTATTTTTTTTGAAATTTATCTGTATTTTTAAAAATTATTTGAATTTTGTAATTTGGGACTAACAGTGGTGCAGGTTGCAGGCATAGCCTACTTCTCCGGATAGCTACCAAGTACCGTAGAGTCTGCCTAACATCCTGTGGGGTGGTACCGTAGAGTGTGCCTTAAGCCTATGGTTTGCGTGGTAGCTGCTCTTAGACTGATTATGGTCTCTCGTTTAACACTCAATGTTGTTGTATGCTATTTCCCTACTTATATGTGTGCTTGTGTGTACTAACTGACGTTATTTTATGCAGGTATTTACTTGACCTTCTGGCCCTATTAGACCTTATGGTCTCTCTTATGCCCACTTCCCCGAAAGGGGGTGTACTTAGACCATCAGGTCTCGTAGCCATGCCCAACTCGCAAGTTTAGCGCCCAACGCTTTATCAATAGACACGCCAAGGAGGATCTCTGCCGGATTTTAAACTTGCATTTAAGATCGAGTCATTTTCGGGTTCCACTGTGTGCTTTAGTGATTAAACATTGTTCGTTGATCTTGTTCTACCACTGCTTCACATCGCTTGTTTGTGCGCTTAGCTACAATGCTGCTTTATCTTACATTTATGATTGTGAAGAGTTTGAAATATCTGATGTGATATGTATTCCTGAGATGCTTTTGATGCTTGCAACATGTCTGATATCTGATAGTCTTGAAACTACATTATGATTGCACCTGACTATATACTATAATACTAAACTTGGTATTCTAACACCTGATACAGTACCATACACCTGATTCAGTACAAATACTCAAACACCTAATTTGGTATTGTGATATTAGAATATATTAAATTATAGGTTCATAGATATTGTCCTTCCGGGGATTATTTCTGTACTCAACTAGGATATTTACCTAATCTTGATGCACTCATGATAATACTCCTGTTACTGATACATGATGTGTGGAACTAGGTTCCTCATCTCCCCAGTTACTCCCTGCATACTAGTGCAGAAAAGGGATTTCATGTCGGCCTTTTCACATCGGTTGAAGTCGAGACCGATGTTAAAAGGAGATGCGGCAGCAATTTTGAAAATAAAATGATTATACTATTATGTGGGACATTTTTTACACTATTACACGTTGGTTTATCACTAATTGACATCGAATCTTAATATTTCACTTTGGTTTCTTCGTAAACTGACATGGAAAGTTACAGTTAAAAATCAAATTTTTTTATTGGGACTTTAGACGTCGGTTCTTTGAAGGACCGAAATTTAAAGTTCTAATATTAAACGCCGGTTCCTTTAACATGTATATTACTTTTAACGTCGGTTTGTTGAAGAACCAATTTGCAAAACCTTTTCCGCGCCAGACATACAATCAATTTTAACCTTAGCCTCCATCGATTCCATACGTCTTTCTCTTCTCTTGTCTCTCTCGATTCTCTCTCTCCCCTCCTCCATTGGCTTCCCTCTCCCCTCCCCGCGAGTTCTCTCTCCCCCTCTCCTTCTCTTTCTCTGCTCCAGATCCGCTCTGGCTCCGTCGGCCCTTCCTCCTCTCCCTTTGCTCCAGATCTGCTCCGCCGGCCCCTAAAGATTCGCTCTGTCGGGCCCTCATCCTCTCCCTCTGCTCCAGATATGCTCCACCAAGCCCTCCTCCGCTCCCTCTGTCATACCCCACTTCTCAAAATATGGAGCACGAGTACGTGACGATGGGCAATAGATACTCACGAAGAGGAAAATCTCTTCCGTGAATACCTTACATTGTTGTAATGGAGCCAAATTCTCGCACATATATACAAAAGACAATCAGATATTTCATTTCACATAAAACACATATATCTACAATAGTCTTTGTCTAGATACAAGATTTGAAATATAACAAAGCAGAAATAAAAGAAGATACAATTTTGGCGTTAGGATATCATAACAAGACAAAATGCCAAAATATATAAGACAAGAAATATCAGACTTACGCCTGATAATCTTCCTGGGTTCCTTCGAACAGTGGCTTGTCTGTCTCCTCAAGCTCTGATGCTGAAAAAGTGGACCAGCAAGTGCACACACGAGAAGAGGAAACAATAATATGAAAATGTGAAAGTATAGGGCAATATAAGTAAAGCACTAGAATGAATGAATTATAAATCTGACGGTAATATAAACTGACAAATAAGATACCAGCGAGAGTAAAGAACATTAGATCATGTGAAATAAGGTCATGTATGTATACTATGATATGTATATAATGAGCATGAAGCACCCTGGACGAGTAATATCATATATCATAATCATCAGGTTACAAGAACATAAGATCACAAGTTAAGAACAATATAACAAGTCCAGGAACATCATGTAGTCAAGATTATCCATGTCACAAATGATAATTCTAAGTCTAGTTTGTTTTATTACCCTAACTAATGCAGCCATTTTGTGCCCCATCCCATAGGACAACTACATATCAAACAAGTGATGCTTTAGTGGATCCTGATAGCAGGAAGAAATAGTTCACTATACTCATGTATCATGTAACATGTAATAACAAGAGAGCGCATTAATAACAAGATCACATGTGGCATCCAAACCCACAAGGGGTCGCCCTTCCAAGCACACCTCCTTGGATTTCCCCTACTATAGTCTCCCCCCGTAACCCTGGCTTGGTTAATTTTATTAATTAATGAAAATGCAAGATAATGTGTGACTCAGCGTGACAGGATTAGGGATCAGTATCAAGAGTATCAGTATCAATAGTAAATACAATACATATTAAAATTTTGAGAAAATATAAAACGGTGACAACATCGAGGACAAATGCACAATAGTATAAATGATGACAGTGTATTAGGATGTAGACATAATCATAAAATTGTAATCATGAGATAGGGAGACATCAACTTAATTTGTACAATATTTACTAATTTATAGTTATACTTGAATGATCATTTATGTTACAGATATCCTACACATGCATGTCTTACGATACACATGATCAAGGAAAGATATGAAAATTGAGATTTTCAAAGGAATTTTATAAGCTAATAAAAGAACACAGAGGAGAGAGAGTATGTGTACTTTCCTGATATCGTTGGAATCTGAATTCTCATAATTGTAACTGACTATGGGTAAAATTGGCAGCCTAAATATTGCGTGAATTAATTAGAGACTTGACATGTTACTTATTCAGTAATAAGTTGAATGAGCATATAATTTTTACTATTTATTATGATTTTAGTTGGTTAATATTTTCAAATAATTCAATTTCTAAATTTTTAGCAACTATTTAAAAATATAATTTCATGATAATGTTGGCCCAGAGACCCTTCACTCTAGTTTTGATGATGATTAACTCATGTAGTTATAGTTTACTAATAATCTTGTGATATTTAGTTTCAGATATTTGATCAAGATATTAGTAGGTGATTAGCTTCAACAAAGGTATTTTGGAGCTATCATATATTGATTCAAGAGCTCGCGCGTCAAAATCGCATCTAGTACTCGGTTGGAATCAAGCTCGGTGGATCGTGTTTGGATCCAGTCTACTTGGAGAAGGAGTTCTACAAGAAGACCTCGGTTTGTTTAGTTTAGATTGTTTAGATCTTATTGTAAAGATTAGATAGTGTTGATATCCTCAAGTTCACAATACAGGCACATGTTTTAAATTTGTTGGTTTTCGGTTTTTGGTTTAACCGATTTTAGATTTCTAGTCAAAAACAAAGATATAATATCTTTATATGTATATTGGATTCTATCCATATACAATATGCTTCAAAGTTGTTTCAATATCATGTTTTTGTATTTACATATGTTATGAAAAAATCGGATGTCAATTTCAAAGTTTGGTTTTTAGAAAATACCGATTTTGTATTTAAGCCAAACTTCCATATCACAAAAATAGTTCAAATTGTTTATAATATGTGTTGAATTTTTGTCACACATATTTGTATTTCAAAGATCTTATAAGAACATATTTTTATAGAATTTATGTGATTTTATGGGATTTTATGAAAGTTAAATACCTAAGTTTTTATCCTTAAAAAGTTTGACCTAGCCTTCTGCCGGTCGACCGGACGGTCGACCGACGTGCACGGTTGTTTTGGCTGGAAGCCTGGTCGACCGGGTCGGTCGACCGCCAGAGAGCTTCTGCTCTCTGAAAATGGCCCAGGTCGACTGCCCGGTCGACCAGCAGAGAGCTCTGATCTCTGTTTCCAGGTCCCAGTCGATCGGCCGGTCGACCGGTGGCTCAACAGTCATAAAAATGACCGTTGGCTGGCCGACTGGCCGGTCGACCGGAAGGGCAGAATTGCCCTTTGCTGCTACTTACGGCCAGATTTATTTTTAGGCTATAAATACCCACTTCTTTGGGTTGTTTTAACCAACATTTTCAAGAACAAAAATTCTCATCTTCTTAAGTATTTTAATAGCATGTTTTAAAAGAGTTTTGGGCTTAAAGATTTTATCTTTATTTGTTTTTAAAGGGGTTGGAAAAATCAAGAAAAGGAGAAGTCTTTTGGGAGTTATTTTAATCTTCATTTATATTTCAATCTAGAGTGTTTCTCAAGAGTTTTTCTTTGTGATTTTGATTTCCAAACCCTTTATTTTCTCATACTTGAGCTTATCTATATATCCTATCTATTAGAATCTATTTTGTGAAAAAATTGGTTTATGATTGTTGATACCACCAAGTATTGTAAACCCTCCTTACTTTATGATATCCCTTTAGTGAGAGGTGATTGTGTTGTTATCCCTCTAGTGAGAGGTGATTGTGGAGGTTATGTTATTATCTCTCTTAGTGAAGAGGTGATTGTTGGAGTTGTGGCTTTGAGCCTTATCCCTCTATTGTGAGGTTGATCTTGTTTGGCTAAGTGCCCATCCCTCTAAGTGTAGAGGTGATTTGTGTTGAGCCTTGCCTCTTGTGTAGAGGTTGTATTGTTAGAGAGAGGAGTTGTGTACTCTTGATTTTTATTACCCAAATCCTCAGTGGAAGTTCCCTGTGTGGGAAGTCCTGTGTGGACGATATAGTGGAAATCCTTCTGTGTGAAGGCGGGGACGTAGAGCAGTGACTCGAACCTCGAAACATATCTTGTTGTTTACGTTTGATCCACTATCTCTAAACTTTCTCTCTTATATTGTCTTGCATTATTTCATATTGTTCATATCATACTTATATGCTTGGTTTGTTTGTGTGCCATACTTGTGTTAAACAAAGAGAGCCTCATATAGCACCTCAACTCTTATTCAAAGGAATCAAGAAGAGTTAGTCCAGAGCCGTTCACTGGAATTCGGCTACACTCTTTGGTGACACTAGATGTAACGCCCCGATCCCACGGATACGGGGACGTCACTGCGACGTATATACGTAGGTCAGAAAATGCCCCCACGTATATACGCTAAGCATTTAGCACAACAAGGATCAGAGTACACGATAAAGCGTGATATTCATACATATGTCAACTTTAAAAGTACAAGTACAAGTTATCACAAGATATGATAAAATATTACACATTACATGTATCTTTTATCACCACCAAGTCCAAAAGTAAAAGATACAATATGAATACAAAATGCTCACGAGTAGGATGAAGATCTCGTGAGTCAAAAAGAGAAGTCTGGCACAAAGGACTGGAACTAGTCAGCCTGCTCACTAAGAAAAGCTTGATCCTCGGTGGAAGGCTCCACTTCGATCCAAGCTTCGGAACCTGAATATACAAATCCAAGGGAGTCAGGACCTCCCAACAATGAACAGGCTACAGCCAAATGGCTAAGAGACAAGAATATGAGAGTTAGAACAGTATAATAAATACAAATCAACAAGTAATGGAAGCATAAAGAGTAAAAGTCCGAATACAATAGATCCACAGTTAACGTCCTTTATTATTATTACTTGTCTTACTGTGATATCTAGCTATGTGACCCAGCGTCCCAGCGCACATAGATCCATATCCTAGTAAAACAAGGTTGTTATTGGTAACCAGCGGTTGTATCGACGAACTATGTTTACAGTGGATCCCGTACATACCCGGGATAAAGGTCCAGGATTGTTCCGTTGCTTGGTGACGGAAGCCAGCCGCTAGGCTAACAGGAGGGACTTATGTATGCCCTTATCATGATGGTACCAGTAAGGAGGGAGCAAGCACTCCCCTCGGTCCCCTGGTGGCCCACAGGTCAGACCGGAACATGAGTTGCACAACATTCCTAAAACCACTGTAAACACGAACACATATCGATATCCGCATGTTTTCCCCCGACCCAATATAAGTTGGTCCATTTTATACAAAAGTCAAGTGTATCATGCTTGGTTCAAGTGATGGCATGATAAGTGGTGATATCCATTTATTAACAAGTTATGGAATGAGACTACACAATAATAAGTCATGAAGTAATAAGAAGTAATGTCCATCAAGTAACATGTCATGAAGTACCAGTTATGAAGCATAAACAAGGATAATATATCACATATGTATCAAGGGTACGATCCAAATTCAGAAAAGAAATCAACTATAACAAACAGCCTAAATTAGTCGACTAGGTGGAATGGTTAGTCGACTAATAGTTGTCTCTAGTCGACTAACAGTCTGGATTAGTCGACTAAAACTGGGTTCCAGAGAGTTGGATTCTGGTTTCAGGAAAAGTTAGTCGACTAGGTGGAAAGGGTAGTCGACTAACAGTGACTACAAGTCGACTAACAGATACTTAAGTCGACTAAATCTGGGATACAGAGAGTTGATGTTTTATTTCAGGAAAAAGTAGTCGACTAGGGAGGAATGGTTAGTCGACTAATAGTGGCTTCTAGTCGACTAACAGTCTGGATTAGTCGACTAAAACTGTGTTCCAGAGAAGGTTACGTTTCAAAAATAGATGGGTTAGTCGACTAATTCCTAGGTCAAGTCGACTAATCGTGGGGAAACAGAGTACAAAACAGAATTTCTGATGGTTGTGTTTGATGGTCTAAAAACATGATTTTGATGACATATGTATACAAGATATGAAGATACAAGTATATTAGGAATTGATCAAGTCTTGGTGAGTAAAAATACTCACAAAGAACGGCTACTTGAAGCTTTACGAGTTCTGAAAAGGTTGTTGTCGACAATATCCCCAACTTGATCCTTGGCGATGTAAACGACGAAGAGGGATACGATTCCAAGCTAAAAGTAGTGGTTGCTTGAGATGGAGATGAAGACCTTGGTGTTTTTTGGAGTTGGGGTTGAGGTTGAGATGGAAGAGGAAGTGGTGAGGGCTAATTCTTTGTTGAAGTGAAGAAAAGAGATAGAAATGTAAAGGAAAAGTTTATATAAGATTTTGATTTTTGAGAAGGAGATGCAATTTATGTAGAAGAGAGGGGGCTTTTTGCAAATAGGAGAGGATGAGGTGTCCCTCTTTTTGGCCACTTGGCCGGCCATGGAAGAGAGAGAGAAAGAGGGCATTAATGAGGAAGTGTGTGGAGTTTTGTGGAGTTTGTTGGAAAATTGGAAAAAAATTGGAATTTTTGGAAATTGGAAATCTTGTGGCTTGTGAAGGAAGGAAAGGAAAACAAGAGAAAGGAAAAAGGAAAAGAATTTATAAATGAAGATATTTTCTTGGACTTAGAAAATAAAAATATTAAAAAGACAAGTTCCCGGGTTTAGGTCGAAGATGCGGAAAACATTTCGGAAAATACCGAAATCGTCCCGAAATCAAGTATCTTGGAACGACTCGTAAAATTTATCAAAAATCAATAATAATATTTTAAGACTCATGGTGAAATTCGTTTGGAGAAATAATTTATAGTTTTAAAACTAAAAATCCCGGAATCAGTTAGCTACCGACTCCGGTGGAATTTTCATAAAATCATAAAATTCCCAGAAAAAGTATTTAGGTAAGAAATACGATTCTAAGAAATAATGCCTAAAGGACTTTCTAGAATTTCCTAACTGTTTGTAAGATAAAAATCCGGGAATCGATCAGCGACCCTGGTCGACACCGGTTTTAAAGATTTTCAATTAATTCAGGAAAATTCCAGAAAATCATATAAAATCTAAAATATTGGAAAATAATATTTGAAATTAAATTCGGTCAATTATAGGAAGTAAATCAAAAAATACGATCGGAAAAACTGAATACGCAACTAAGTACGTATTCTGGAAACGGGGTATTACAATCCATCCACCTTACAAAAATTTCGTCCTCGAAATTTCAGAAAGTGAAAGGTAACAGCAAGGAAGGATGAGAAGAAGGATAACAGTAGAGAAGGATAGAAAGAAGGAATCTTACCAATTAAGTTGTGAAGAGTTGCGGATAACGCTCACGGATAACATCCTCTCGTTCCCACGTGGCCTCTCCTGGCGCATGCCTGTTCCAAGACACCAACACTAATGGTATAGCCTTATTCTTCAATGTCTTGACACTTCTGTCCAAAATGGCCATCGGTTGCTCTTGATATGACAAATCCGGTTGTAGTTCCAGTTCGGAGTGATCCAGGATATGACTATCATCCTTGACATACTTCCTCAACTGTGATACGTGGAATACATTGTGAACTCCGTCCAACGATGGCGGTAATGCCAATCGATAAGACACATCTCCCACACGGTCCAAAATCTCGAATGGGCCGATATATCTCGGACTAAGCTTTCCACGAGTACCGAACCGGATTACTCCTTTTGTAGGTGATATCTTCAAAAACACATGATCTCCAGTCTGGAATTCCAATGGCCTTCTCTGTGTGTCAGCCCAACTCTTCTGTCGGCTCTGCGCTGCCCTGAGGTGATCTCTAATGATTCTGACTTTATCTGTTGTCTGAATCAGGATCTCTGGCCCCAAAAGTCTCCTCTCACCGACTTCGTCCCAACAAATCGGTGACCTACACTTCCTTCCATACAATGCTTCAAATGGTGCCATCTTGATACTTGCCTGATAGCTGTTATTATAAGAAAATTCAGCCAAGTGAAGATGATCTTCCCATGATCCCTGGAATTCAATCATGCAAGCCCGCAACATGTCTTCAAGAATCTGGATAGTCCTTTCAGATTGTCCGTCTGTCTGAGGGTGATATGAAGTACTGAATTTCAGACGAGTTCCTAGACTTTCTTGGAGACTTTCCCAGAAATGTGATCTGAATCTTGTGTCTCTGTCTGATACAATACTAACTGGAACTCCATGTAGACGAACTATCTCCTTCATGTACTTGTCTGCCAAAACCTCTGTTGTCTGGCCTACCCTGAACGGTATGAAGTGGGCTGATTTGGTGAGGCGATCAATGATTACCCATACAGCATTATTACCCTTAGGACTACGAGGTAATGCCGTAACAAAATCCATGGTGATGTGCTCCCACTTCCATTCGGGTATTGGTAAGGGTTGTAGAAGTCCAGCTGATCTCTGATGCTCTATCTTTATCTGCTGACAGACTAAGCACTTGGCTACATACTGAGCTATCTCCCTTTTCATTGCATTCCACCAAAACTGCTTCTTATGTCTTGATACATTTTGTTTCCCCCTGGGTGTATGGAATAGGCTGAACTGTGTGCTTCTGCTAGAATCTTCTGTCGAACTTCTCCTTGGGGAACACAAAGTCTGCTACCAAAATATAGTGCACCATCTGGATGAATACAGATATCAGTCCTCAATCCAGCCTCTACCTGAGCTCGGAATATCTGTAATCTGGGGTCTTCCTTTTGAGCTTCCTTGATCTCATCTATCAATGCTGACTGAATCTGCAAGGTCATGTACTGTCCTGCCTTATCAACTCCTCGAACTACCATTAAGTCCAACTTGATGATGTCTTGAATCAACTCCTTCTGCTGAGTAAGTTGGACTAGCACTCTATTCTCTGGCTTCCTGCTCAGTGCATCTGGAACTGTATTGACCTTGCCCGGATGATATTGCAAGTCTATATCATAGTCCGCCATAAGCTCCAGCCACCGCCTCTGCCTCATGTTTAATTCCTTCTGTGTGAAAATATATTTGAGGCTCTTGTGATCCGTGTATATCAACACTTTGTCTCCCAGAAGATAATGCCTCCAGATCTTTAAGGCAAAAATAACAGCTGCTAGCTCCAAGTCATGAGTTGGGTAATTCCGCTCATGAGTCTTCAGTTGCCTGGATGCATAAGCTATAACATGATCATGTTGCATTAGTACACATCCCAGGCCTTTTCCTGATGCATCACTGAATATGACCATCCCTCCTCTCCCTGAGGGGGTCCTCAAGATTGGAGCTGAAATGAGTCTCTGCTTCAATTGCTCAAAGGCTGTAGTACATTCTTCTGTCCATATGTATCTTTCCCCTTTCCGGGTGAGCTTGGTCAACGGGGCTGCAATCTTAGAGAAATCTTGGACAAAGCGTCTGTAATATCCGGCTAGTCCAATAAAACTCTTAATCTCAGTCACCGTCTTGGGAATAGGCCAGTCCTTCACTGCCTGGACTTTGCTGGGATCAACTGAAATTCCTTCTGCTGAAACCATGTGTCCAAGGAAGGCTATACTGTCCAACCAGAAGTCACATTTGCTCCTCTTAGCATGAAGCTGCTCCTGCTGGAGAGTCTGCAATACAATCCTCAAGTGTTCTGCATGCTCCCTGTTGCTCTTTGAATAGATCAGGATGTCATCTATAAAAACCACTACAAACTGATCCAAATAGGGCGAGAACACTCTATTCATCAAATCCATGAAAACTGAAGGGGCATTGGTGACTCCGAAAGGCATAACTAGAAACTCATAGTGGCCATAACGGGTCCTGAATGCCGTCTTCGGAATATCCTCTTTCTTCACCCTTAGCTGATGGTAACCCGATTGTAAATCTAATTTAGAGAATACTCGGGCTCCATGAAGCTGATCAAACAGATCATCAATCCTTGGTAAGGGATACTTGTTCTTGATAGTAACTTTGTTCAATTCTCTATAATCAATACAAAGCCTTTTACCACCATCCTTCTTGTTTGCCAATAATACTGGAGCTCCCCATGGTGAAGTGCTTGGCCGAATCAATCCCTTATCAGAGTATTCCTGCAGCTGCTTCTTTAGAATCTCTAACTCCGTCGGTGCCATCCTGTACGGAGCCTTGGATATAGGAGCTGCTCCAGGCACAGTATCAATAGAAAACTCAATCATCCTTTCAGGTGGCAGTCCTGAGATTTCAGCAAACACCTCTGGGAATTCATCCCACACCGGTATTCCCTTCTGCATCTCTGTACTAGTCATCCGAGTCTTTCTCTTGGTAGACTTCACTTCTCCACTAAATTGGAATTCAGGCTGAAGAGGGATTCTAAAATTAATCTTCTTCTCCCTACAGTCAATAACTGCATAATATTGGCTGAGCCAGGTCATGCCTAAGATTACGTCGTACCCTTTGGTGTCTAGTACGAGCATATCTATGGCCAAGGTCTTGTTACAAAGTTCTACTGGACAATCAGTGCAAACTCTAGTAGATATGACTACTCCATTCCCTGTACTAATCTCCCATTTGTGGTCTAAAGATCTAACAGGTATAGAATGCAATGCCACAAAATGATGTGAGATATAACAATGGGAAGCACCGGAATCGAAGAGAGCTAAAACAGGTTTTGAATGCACCATGATTTTACCTGTTATCACTTCTTCAAAAGTCCCAGCCTCTTCTTCCGTCAAGTTGTAAGCTTGTCCCCTTCCACGCCCTGCAACAGTCCTAGCCCCTCTCTGAACTGGGCGAATAGCTTGTTGTGGAGGAGGGGGAGGAGCTCTCCTGATCATCGGTCCTTGGTTCCTCTGTCCAAGTGGCCCTGGAAGTGATCTCTATCCATTTGGTCCCGGTAGTGCTGGCAAAGCTTGGCCGGCTATCCCCATTCTTCTGTGTGGACAGGCTTCTATGGAATGGTCTCGGGAACCACATACCAAGCATAATCCATTTGCCCTACGGCAATTCTGCCGAATGTGACCTGGTTTCTGACAATAGCTACAGAAGGATAATGGTTGGGCCGTCTGGTAAGGAGCTGGTCGGAATGGTTGCCTCATTGCCTGAACCTTTGCTGCTCTGTGTGGGCCTCCTCTTCCCATTGGTGGAAATGGCCTCTTCATGGCCTGGTTCCTCATCTGGTTCACTTGCTTCTTCTCTAGCCCACGCTCCACTTCTCGAGCTATGGTGAGAACTTCTGAATAAGTCTTCAGCTGCTGGGGCATTAAGAAGACCTGGATGTCCATCTGCAAGCCCTGCTGAAATCTACTTGCCCGCTTCTCCTCATCAGTTACCATGTATGGAGCAAAGCGGCTAAGTCTGAGAAATTCCGCGGCATACTCGTCCACGGACCTATTCCCTTGTTGAAGTCGGATAAACTGCTCTTCCATGTCCTTCTGAGCAGTGGCAGGGAAGAATCTGCTATAGAAACTCTTGGAGAATGTGTCCCAGGTGACAGGCTTCTCCAATCTTGCCTCCTCAGCTAGCCACCATGTTCTGGCTATATCCTTCAATTGAATCTTAGCAACCTCCACCTGATTCTCCTTTGGAACTCGAGGTGCATTCAACAAGTTTGAGGTATCTGTCAGCCATTGCTCAGCATCCAGGGGTTTCTCTTCACCCGTGAATATGGCTGGTTGCAGCCGTCTGAAGTCTGAAATATTTCCCGGCCTCTGTTCCTTTGGAGCTGCTAACTCTTGCCGAAGGAGTTCCGTCTGTTGCTGCTGGTTCTCCATCATCGTCTGAATAACCCTCAGAATATCGATATTCTCTCCCGTGGGTCCATTTGATGCTTGCCCAAGGTTGTTACGACCCGACCTTCTCTCCATACTTAGTTGGTAAAAGATAACTGGAATTTGGAAAAATGGAAGGATTTTAGGATATAAGGGAAGGAATCAAGAAGGACTAGATAACTTTGTACATTGTAGTTGGCAATAGCAAATTTCATTAATTTGCTGCTTGATTGTACTATAGGTGTGAGAGCCTAGGCTCTGATACCAACCTGTAACGCCCCGATCCCACGGATACGGGGACGTCACTGCGACGTATATACGTAGGTCAGAAAATGCCCCCACGTATATACGCTATGCATTTAGCACAACAAGGATCAGAGTACACGACAAAGCGTGATATTCATACATATGCCAACTTTAAAGTACAAGTACAAGTTATCACAAGATATGATAAAATATTACACATTACATGTATCTTTTATCACCACCAAGTCCAAAAGTAAAAGATACAATATGAACACAAAATGCTCACGAGTAGGATGAAGATCTCGTGAGTCAAAAAGAGAAGTCTGGCACAAAGGACTGGAACTAGTCAGCCTGCTCACTAAGAAAAGCTTGATCCTCGGTGGAAGGCTCCACTTCGATCCAAGCTTCGGAACCTGAATATACAAATCCAAGGGAGTCAGGACCTCCCAACAATGAACAGGCTACAGCCAAATGGCTAAGAGACAAGAATATGAGAGTTAGAACAGTATAATAAATACAAATCAACAAGTAATGGAAGCATAAAGAGTAAAAGTCCGAATACAATAGATCCACAGTTAACGTCCTTTATTATTATTACTTGTCTTACTGTGATATCTAGCTATGTGACCCAGCGTCCCAGCGCACATAGATCCATATCCTAGTAAAGCAAGGTTGTTATTGGTAACCAGCGGTTGTATCGACGAACTATGTTTACAGTGGATCCCGTACATACCCGGGATAACGGTCCAGGATTGTTCCGTTGCTTGGTGACGGAAGCCAGCCGCTAGGCTAACAGGAGGGACTTATGTATGCCCTTGTCATGATGGTACCAGTAAGGAGGGAGCAAGCACTCCCCTCGGTCCCCTGGTGGCCCACAGGTCAGACCGGAACATGAGTTGCACAACATTCCTAAAACCACTGTAAACACGAACACATATCGATATCCGCATGTTTTCCCCCGACCCAATATAAGTTGGTCCATTTTATACAAAAGTCAAGTGTATCATGCTTGGTTCAAGTGATGGCATGATAAGTGGTGATATCCATTTATTAACAAGTTATGGAATGAGACTACACAATAATAAGTCATGAAGTAATAAGAAGTAATGTCCATCAAGTAACATGTCATGAAGTACCAGTTATGAAGTATAAACAAGGATAATATATCACATATGTATCAAGGGTACGATCCAAATTCAGAAAAGAAATCAACTATAACAAACAGCCTAAATTAGTCGACTAGGTGGAATGGTTAGTCGACTAATAGT
The DNA here is from genome assembly GCA_038442645.1 of Agave tequilana. Classification (NCBI taxonomy): domain Eukaryota; kingdom Viridiplantae; phylum Streptophyta; class Magnoliopsida; order Asparagales; family Asparagaceae; genus Agave; species Agave tequilana. Next base: position 21,953 of record JAVJIF010012965.1, on the reverse strand, counting down.
TGTCTCTAGTCGACTAACAGTCTGGATTAGTCGACTAAAACTGGGTTCCAGAGAGTTGGATTCTGGTTTCAGGAAAAGTTAGTCGACTAGGTGGAAAGGGTAGTCGACTAACAGTGACTACAAGTCGACTAACAGATACTTAAGTCGACTAAATCTGGGATACAGAGAGTTGATGTTTTATTTCAGGAAAAAGTAGTCGACTAGGGAGGAATGGTTAGTCGACTAATAGTGGCTTCTAGTCGACTAACAGTCTGGATTAGTCGACTAAAACTGTGTTCCAGAGAAGGTTACGTTTCAAAAATAGATGGGTTAGTCGACTAATTCCTAGGTCAAGTCGACTAATCGTGGGGAAACATAGTACAAAACAGAATTTCTGATGGTTGTGTTTGATGGTCTAAAAACATGATTTTGATGACATATGTATACAAGATATGAAGATACAAGTATATTAGGAATTGATCAAGTCTTGGTGAGTAAAAATACTCACAAAGAACGGCTACTTGAAGCTTTACGAGTTCTGAAAAGGTTGTTGTCGACAATATCCCCAACTTGATCCTTGGCGATGTAAACGACGAAGAGGGATACGATTCCAAGCTAAAAGTAGTGGTTGCTTGAGATGGAGATGAAGACCTTGGTGTTTTTTGGAGTTGGGGTTGAGGTGAGATGGAAGAGGAAGTGGTGAGGGCTAATTCTTTGTTGAAGTGAAGAAAAGAGATAGAAATGTAAAGGAAAAGTTTATATAAGATTTTGATTTTTGAGAAGGAGATGCAATTTATGTAGAAGAGAGGGGGCTTTTTGCAAATAGGAGAGGATGAGGTGTCCCTCTTTTTGGCCACTTGGCCGGCCATGGAAGAGAGAGAGAAAGAGGGCATTAATGAGGAAGTGTGTGGAGTTTTGTGGAGTTTGTTGGAAAATTGGAAAAAAATTGGAATTTTGGAAATTGGAAATCTTGTGGCTTGTGAAGGAAGGAAAGGAAAACAAGAGAAAGGAAAAAGGAAAAGAATTTATAAATGAAGATATTTTCTTGGACTTAGAAAATAAAAATATTAAAAAGACAAGTTCCCGGGTTTAGGTCGAAGATGCGGAAAACATTTCGGAAAATACCGAAATCGTCCCGAAATCAGTATCTTGGAACGACTCGTAAAATTTACCAAAAATCAATAATAATATTTTAAGACTCATGGTGAAATTCGTTTGGAGAAATAATTTATAGTTTTAAAACTAAAAATCCCGGAATCAGTTAGCTACCGACTCCGGTGGAATTTTCATAAAATCATAAAATTCCCAGAAAAAGTATTTAGGTAAGAAATACGATTCTAAGAAATAATGCCTAAAGGACTTTCTAGAATTTCCTAACTGTTTGTAAGATAAAAATCTGGGAATCGATCAGCGACCCTGGTCGACACCGGTTTTAAAGATTTTCAATTAATTCAGGAAAATTCCAGAAAATCATATAAAATCTAAAATATTGGAAAATAATATTTGAAATTAAATTCGGTCAATTACAGGAAGTAAATCGAAAAATACGATCGGAAAACTGAATACGCAACTAAGTACGTATTCTGGAAACGGGGTATTACACTAGATGTGTTGTAATTAGTTTTTAAATTCCGCATTATTTGTCACTAGATTAGCCATACACCTATTCACCCCCTCTTGTTGTACTTTCAATTGGTATCAGAGCCCATGATATTAGGTTTAACCACCTAGGAGTGAGATCTTGGTTGTTAATCTAGTATTTGCATTTGCACACATACTTGTTTACACACACTCATGGATTATCTTGCACCTCCCATGTTTGATGTTTTTAACATCAATATGTGAAAGCATAGGATAAGTATGTACCTAAAAATCCTAAGATTGTTTTTCTTACCGCTTCCAAGAAATCTTATCTTGGTAATAGCAAGCATATAGAGGCCAGTGCACAAGCCCTTGAGCCACTTAGAAGCACTTTAAGCAAAGAATATTTGTGTATGGTTTGTCATTGTGATTCCGCCTTTGTAGTGTGGAACACCTTGACCTCTCCAAAGCTTCAAACGCTAAACATTGCAGAGAAGGAGTCTAGTGAGGATGAATCCTAACAACATTGCTACATGGTCTAAAGGAATAACTCCTTGAGGTAAATTCGGAGACTCAATTAGATGATAGTGCTAGTTCTTCAGGTGATGATCATATTGATGCCGATGCATTAAATAAAGAACTACCTATTGTTTGTGAAAAATTATTAGAAAAATATCAACACTTGAAAAAGAAAAACTTTAAACTAAAAGAAGAAAATAATGATTTGTTTTCAAAACTTGATTTGATTTTGCAAGAAAAAGTTGAAATTTTCAATGAAAGAGACTCATTGAAATCCCAACTTGATTTTGTCCTAAATGAAAACAAAATCTTAAAAAGTAAAAATGATTGTGATGAAATTTTGAAGAAAAATGAAGTTCTATCTTCAAAACTTTTTTGTTTTAAAAGAAAAAAATTCTTTGAAAAACAAAATTATTTCTATTTCAAAGGAATTAGATTTAATTTCTAATGAAAATATTTATTTGAAAAATGATTTAGATACTCATGTTTGCCTTGCTAGTGTAGCTTCATCATCTAGCATACCTATTGCATGCTCCACTTTATCTTCAAGTATTAAAAATGATATTTGTATATTGAAGAAAAGTGTTGATTGTTTGGGCTCCACTTTAAACCAATGTGCTTTGGATCGCAAGAAATTGGAATCCATATTTCACAAGAAACATGCACCACATGTTCATGCACACCATACTCGGCATACACATGCTTCTCATATTCACACACATGACATTAGGTATGCTCATGTGTACACATGTACACATTGTGGACGTAAGGGCCACCTTGTAAACTTTTGCTTTGATAGAATTAATGATTTAAATTTTGTAAATAGATTTGTTTGGGTTAGGAAAGGTGCTAACCCCCATGGACCCAAAATAGTATGGGTACCAAAAGCCACTCCTATTTTATTTGATGTAGGTGTGGGCTCTCACATGACCTGAGAGGCATTGGTGCCTTAAGGTGAATGCGTTCCGAGCTAAACGGTGAAAATTTTGGATGCATCACTTTCAAGGGGAGTTTGGTGGGAGGACCACCATGGCTTGGAGATATAGAGATGTGCCCTAATGATTTTAGTAACGATCTCTAACTCCCATTTTGTTTACATGCTTTCATTTATTGATTTTTTAGCATGTTATGTTTTAATACTCATTATGTTATACGCAATGTTAATTAGACTAGATATATACATGATTAGTAATTGAGATACACCCATGTTTATATAGACTATTACTTTTGTGTTCTCACTTTTGTAGACTGTATAAAAATCACTAAAGGCGAGTCATCAAAAAGCAGTCCAAACTCCAGACGCAGGGCTAATCTCAGCATCACTACGCCACCAAGACGCGAGGGTCGAAACCCGCGTCTCAGCATCATTGCACCACCAAGACGGGAGGGTCGAAACCCGCATCTCTGCATCACTACAATACCAAGACGCGAGGGTCGAAACCCGCGTCTCTGCATCACTGCAGCACCAAGACGCGAGGGTCAAAACCCGTGTCTCTGCATCACTGCAGCACCAAGACGCGAGGGTCGAAACCCGCGTCTCAGTTATAACTGCACTCGTTATTGGGTCAATTACTGCCCATATAATAAGAAAGTTAACCCCCATTATGAAGCGTTTTTATGGGGCACGTTTACTGATTAGGAAAGAATAGTGTTGTATTGTGGAGTATAATTTGCACACAAAATATATTCAATAAAAAGAGATAAGGTTTAGATTCAACCTCAAGTGCTTTGATCACTCCACAAATGTATTCAAAATGAGTAATATACCCTTTCCTATCTCCGTTATAGCAAGGGCTATACCGAGTCGATTCTCAGGGAGAGCTTGCGATGGAAGCGTTACGGTTCGTAGTGAAGAAAGAAAACGAAGATTCTTCTTTGTATTTACACAAATGCAAGAAGCATGGAAAAGAATATGAAAGAATGGGTGGATTTGTGCATTATGGAAAAATGAAAAGAAATCAAAACAAGATGGGCTTTGGAACTAGAACTAAAAGAAAGAAAACTTTGAAGAAGACTTTAAAGATGAGAAAACCATGACTAGCTAACCTTACTTCCTTGCTAAACTTACTAAACTCCGTGATGGTGAATGCATGCCTCATGTTGATTCATCGGCAAAGATTTGTCTTGCGTGTTGGTCTAATTACTTTCCCACTTGGATGACGGGTGATCATTCTTGGACTTGTCTTGTAGCCTCATAGATGTCATTGGCCTACAAATTAGACTTTCAATAATGGAATCAAAAGAGCTACACTCAAGGGATGCTAAGGAAGAAGATACAACATTCATTAATGGAAGTAAAAGAAGTTGTACAACAAATAGCATATTGGTGATCCATCTTCATGTTCCATCAAGGTACTTGTTCTAGACAAGGCTCTAAATGAGGCACACATGAATCATATGGAGAATTACAACAAGATACTTGCCAAGCATGAAAGTAACCCATCGGAGAAGAGAAAATCATACAACTTGCAAGATTAAAGATAGCAATCACCCATGAGTTAGTAGTTAGCAAGGTAAGTAGTTAGCTAGTTCATGTAAGAAAAATTAGCTACTAGCCATTACAAAAGAAAAGCAAAGCATGAATAAAATTGCAAGTAAAGTAAAGCTAGAATTGAAGAAAGCAAGTAAACTAGAAAATGCTCAAGTAGAGAGAAGAGAATGGATGAATCCTTGCTTCACAAGTTGTCACTCCTTGATGTACACAAGCTTTCTCTCTCTTACAACTCTCTTTTGCAGAATTTCTAGGGAGGAAGAAGGAGATTTAAAGAACTAAAAACCTAGAGAAAAATCCTACAAAAATTACAAGCATCTACTCTCTAATCTCTCCTCTTCACGTCCTCCTTTTGCAAAGGCCCTGGTGCAGTATTTATAGGCCTCAGAGAGAATTCTCTCGAACCCGGACAGGTGACAGGAATCTGGGGCTCAACGGCCCAGATCTTGCCGCGTAGGCGCGGCAAAGCTGAGGTTGTTGAGCAACAAATTTCTGTTGAGAATTTGTTACAAGTTTGTTAGCCACGTGGACCTTCTGGAAGAGTGAGCTGGCGCGTAGAATTCTCCAGATCCTGGGCTCAAACTTGGGCTCTCTTTTGGGCTTTGATTTAATCTCCTTTAATTCTTGATAATTAAAGAGATTTTGGGCCTTTTCTCATTTTAGATGTAGACCTGCAAAAATAGTGAGAAGAAGATTAAAAATCATATTTTTTATTGACAATATGCATGGTATAGATGTGGTAAAATATGCAAAATTGAATATCAATCACACCCCCACACTTATTCTTTTACTCGTCCCGAGCAAAACAAAGAAAAGAAAAACTATACTACCAATTTTATTACACCACTTTCGCAGGTGACGCGATTGCACTGAGCGTGTGCAACAAGCCGTTAAACCTCTAGGTTACCCTAGAGGAGGAGTGTTGTCTCCTGAGGGTTTTCAGCGGATTGCACCCACAAAATCCATAAAGAAAGAAGACAAATGTTAGTGTTTTGAAAATTTATTTTGAAAGAGAGACATGTTTTCGAACTATTTTTGCAAAAATATAAGTGATCTAAGGTCATAAGTCCACCTATAATTATTCTTTCTTAAACTTAGTCTCTATGCAAGATCTTGTTTTCTATTAAGGTAAGAATTCAAAATTGGATTGAATACTTTATCTTTCATAAAACCTAGATAGTATGCACACCGTGACAGTGAAGATTTCTGGGATTTCAACTCTAACCATCAAGCCATTTATTTATATATATATATTTTTCTGCTTTTTCTTCCCTTAGTTTAGGCTTTCTAGTTTACCCTTGTAACGAGCCTTTAACCGATGACTCCCAAACCAGACGGTCTTAGGGCACCAGATGAGAAAACATCCCTCGGGTTTAAGGTCTCGAGTAAAAAAGGCCACAAAACTAAAGGGGATTATTTCTTTTACCACCGTTAGGCGTGAATAATCATGCTTCTTGAGGCACATTTATCCAGCTTAATAGGTGATGTTTTATTTATATATTTTTTCTTTCTCTTTTTTTTATTTTTATGGCATTTTTGGTCTTTGTCTCCATCCCAAAAATGTGTAAGTGTGAAGTGCATACTTATCTAAAGTAAAAATTCAAGATAAGAATATCTCACCAATTTTTCTTACTTAGCCTATAATTTCAAACAAGATCTATTATTTTAACTAGGTTTAAGATGTCATAATTAAGGCTTTCTTAATTTCTAAGATACATCTTAATTTTCTTAAAAATAGATCAAAACTTTGTCTCTTATTTCAAAAAGTTTTTTTTATTTTTTTTAAAAAGAAGTGTAAAAGAAAGAAAATCTAAAACTCTATGTTAGTAAACCCTCCCCCACACTTATTTCATGCATTGTCCTCAATGCATCATGATATATGTATGCATGAAATAGGTAAGAGGTAAGAAACTTTTATTTACAAAAAAAAAGTGCAAAAAATTATTTACAAAGAATATATACAAGTATAACCATTACCTAGGCTTTTGGGTCGTTTTCCTCTGGCCCGTTTCCCATCATTCCAGTGCGTCTGCTTTCGTGAGCTAAGTTGGGAAACGGTTTGAATTATTTTAGCCTTAGGTATTTCCAGATTCAATTTTTTATTATTATCATTCACCCTCATTCCACCACATTGTTCATTAAAAAATTCCTTATCCCCACTCTCACTCTGAATCTCATCACTTCCAATGTTAAGAAAATTCAGCTCCTTTCCATACAATTCTTCAAAACTAAGGTCAACATCCGGAAGTGGACAATCAGCTGACCTACCCTGAGTTGACTCATCTAGATACATGATCTCATCAGCAAACAGGTCTTCAAAGGAAATATCAATTGGAGGTTCGGATATATTCACAGTTGGCTCATTGAAAGTGAAAATATCCAAATCAACTTTCCCCTGTTGAAAGGGTACTCGGATAAGAGAATCACCAGATTGTGACTCATCTTTTGGATCTTCACCTTCTTCCTCACAATTGTTACTAATGAAACTAACCTCAAATGTTTGATCTTTTGTTTTACGAGGTTGTGTGTGGAAGACATTGAATTCATGCATCATGTTACCAAAGGTCAACCTCATTGATCCATTCCGGCAATTAATGATGGCATTTGCAGTAGCCAGGAATGGTCGTCCCAAAATGACAGGAATTTGAGCCCTTTGATTGGAATTTGACACAGGTTTTGTTTCAAGGACTACAAAGTCAACAGGATAAATGAATTCCCCAACTTTGACAAGGACATCGTGAATTTCCCCCTTGGGTCTAGTGACAGAGCGATCAGCCAATTGGATAGTCATTTGGGTAGAACTGAGATCACCTAACCCCAATTGTTGGTACACAGAGAAAGGCAGGAGATTGATGCTGGCCCCCAAATCAAGAAGTGCCCTATTAATGGTAGTCTGTCCCATTATGCATGAAATGGTGGGGCTCCCTGGGTCTTTGTATTTAACAGGAGTTGGACCATTGAGCAGCTCGTTGATGGATGATGCTAGGAAGACTTTTTTAGGGACTTGTGTTTTCCTCTTCTCGGTGCACATTTCCTTTAAGAATTTAGCATATGATGGCACTTGTTGTATGGCATCAAGAAGAGGGACATTGATTTGGACCTTATTGAACATTTCTTTTATCTTCTCCATGTGAGCATTTGTCTTGGGATTCTTAAGCCTATTTGGAAATGGTACAACAGGCTTATAGGGTTGCTCATCTACCTTTTCTTTACCCTTGGCTTTTGAAGTGGATCGCTCTGTACTAGAAGATGGTTTGTCAGAAGTTGGTTGCATTGGGACAGGAGGTGTTAGCTTGGTGCTGGATGAGATGGTGGACTAGAAACCTTATTATCAACTTGTTTACCAGATCTCAGGGTATGAATAGCATGACATTGACTGGGTCCTGAATCTTCCACTTCATTCAAAGGGAAGTGATGTTTGGGATTTGGCACTGGCTGGCTTGGGAACATTCCATTTTGTCTCTCAGCTAATTGCCTGATCTGGACCTGAACTTTATTCATCTCCTGCTGATGGTTCTTTGTAAAGGTTTCTAGCATTTTCCTCAACTCTGATATTTTTGAATTATTCTGGGGTGGATGTTGACAATACGGAGGCTGGAATTGTGATTGGTAGTGTAGTGTGGGGTTCTGATATGGTTGTGAATGTGGTGGACTTTGAGATGGATGAACATACAGTGAATTATGATTGAAACTGGATGTGAGACTGAGCATTATATGGATATGGAAGTGGTGGTTTATGATGCTCAGGACCAGACTGACTCCACGAAAAATTTGGATGGTTCTGCCATCCTGAATTGTAAGTGTTGGAGTATGGGGGTCTGGTAAATGCTGCATTCAAGTTCTCCTGATATGATTGGGGCTGATACAAAGGACACTCCTCAAAGACATGGTTAAGGTCATGACAGTAGGTGCAACCCGGTTTAATCACAGGCAATGGGTTGACCTTATTTACAACAGAATTTCCCCTACACTCAAGCAGTTCTATCCTCTTCATCAATTGTGTGATCTTGGATTCTGCAGCTATAGAGGATTCTATGGAGTGTGTACCAGTTATGGAAGTGGTGGCAGTGGATTTATTAGGACATGACTCCCACTGAATGGTTTTCTCAGCTAGGGTTTCAAAGAGATCCCACCCCTGATGTTCATTTTTCTTCAAAAAATTCCCCTTGACACATGGATTCAAGGAGGGTTTTTGTTTGGTAATCTAGACCGTCGTAGATAATCTGGCACAGACGCCATTTCTCTACGCCGTGATGAGGATATAGGGCTAGAAGGTCTTTGAAACGCTCAAGATACTTCCAGAAAGGTTCATTAGGTTCCTGCTTGAATTGTATTATATTCTTTCTCATGAGGGCTGTTTTGTGGATTGGATAGAATTTCTTAAGAAAAACTTTTACAAAATCCTCCCATGAAGATATGGAACTGACGGGAAGATTGTAAAGCCATTTCTTAGCTAAATCCTTCAGTGCAAACGGTATAAACCGTAACCTAACAACATCTTCAATCAGTTGGGAAATTCTCATCATTTGGCATACCTCTTCAAACTCACGAATAAAGAGGTATGCGTCCTCAGACTCAAGACCATGGAATCGGGGAAGTGTATTAATGAATTGCGGTTTCAGCTCGAAGTGATTTCCATTAGATTCGGGGAGAAGAATGCAAGATGGAAGGGAGGTGCGAATCGGATAAAATCGATCTTGAAGTGAGACGTTGTTTTCCATAATGTCAAGTGGTTGTGTAAGTGCAAGTGTAGAAAGTCTAACAAGTCTTGCAGATTCTGAATCACGGAACCACTCTTGCATATACAATCACAAACAACGTGCACCGATCACACCAGCGAAAAAGAGAAAATAACAAACAATTAAAAAGAAAAATCAATCCAAGCTTCTAGGATTCCTGGACCTAGACGACTCCTAACTGATTAGATCGTCCACAGGAGGTTTAGTGTAGACTTTGACTATAAGCAAATCAGCCAGGGAAGGGCAAGGTTGGTGGGAGGTTTTCCGTCAGAGACGTTCCTTAATTAAGTAACCAGCAACCTTCGGGCTTTCGGCCCTCAATCCCTTTCCTAGACACTGATTTTACAAAAGTCAATCTCCAACACTTTCCCCCTTAGGATAATCTCCTAAGTGAGTCCGAGATGTCCCTAGGGCCAACGTCTAGCAGTTTTTATTTAGAAGCTTAGGATTGTGAGTGCTTGGGAAAATGATTTGTGGGCTAAGGAAAGGGTGATAAAATCCCCACCTTACCTTTTTTATGGGTTATGCCCTTAAAGTTGATTTGTGCAAGTGTACGATATAACAAACAAGGTTCACTCAAAGCTTAATTAAATCAAACAAAGAGTGAGTCCTAGTCTATATGCTATGCTTACGTACCTTGCCTCCAGCACTCTTCAACAGTAAAATTAAAGGAATTGAAAGACACGTGCCTAGAATGCAAATGTCTAAACAATTTTTTTAACTTTGCAACAAATTTTTTACTGTTGATTATTAGCAGGTAATAGGTGAAGCATACAAGATTTTAAGTATTGCAGCAGCAGTATTTTGCAGAGCAAGCAACCCTGCAGAAAAGTGGTTAGTAGTCAACTCCTCCTTGCCGCAGAACCGCGGCTTTTGCTTTGAGAACGCGGCAAGTCAGAGGATCCTGGTCTCTGCTTTCTAGAGCAGAGGCCCAGGTCCACTTATATGTCACTGCAATGCTATTTTTCCTGTTTCTTCACCTGTAACCTATAACAAAGAAGAAAATTCGTTTAGTTCTTCACTTTAAACCAAAAACCGTTGCTCTCCCCGGCAACGGCGCCAAAATTTTGATTAGGAAAGAATAGTGTTGTATTGTGGAGTATAATTTGCACACAAAATATATTCAATAAAAAGAGATAAGGTTTAGATTCAACCTCAAGTGCTTTGATCACTCCACAAATGTATTCAAAATGAGTAATATACCCTTTCCTATCTCCGTTATAGCAAGGGCTATACCGAGTCGATTCTCAGGGAGAGCTTGCGATGGAAGCGTTACGGTTCGTAGTGAAGAAAGAAAACGAAGATTCTTCTTTGTATTTACACAAATGCAAGAAGCATGGAAAAGAATATGAAAGAATGGGTGGATTTGTGCATTATGGAAAATGAAAAGAAATCAAAACAAGATTGGCTTTGGAACTAGAACTAAAAGAAAGAAAACTTTGAAGAAGACTTTAAAGATGAGAAAACCATGACTAGTTAACCTTACTTCCTTGCTAAACTTACTAAACTCTGTGATGGTGAATGCATGCCTCATGTTGATTCATCGGCAAAGATTTGTCTTGCGTGTTGGTCTAATTACTTTCCCACTTGGATGACGGGTGATCATTCTTGGACTTGTCTTGTAGCCTCATAGATGTCATTGGCCTACAAATTAGACTTTCAATAATTGAATCAAAAGAGCTACACTCAAGGGATGCTAAGGAAGAAGATACAACATTCATTAATGGAAGTAAAAGAAGTTGTACAACAAATAGCATATTGGTGATCCATCTCCATGTTCCATCAAGGCACTTGTTCTAGACAAGGCTCTAAATGAGGCACACATGAATCATATGGAGAATTACAACAAGATACTTGCCAAGCATGAAAGTAACCCATCGGAGAAGAGAAAACCATACAACTTGCAAGATTAAAGATAGCAATCACCCATGAGTTAGTAGTTAGCAAGGTAAGTAGTTAGCTAGTTCATGTAAGAAAAATTAGCTACTAGCCATTACAAAAGAAAAGCAAAGCATGAATAAAATTGCAAGTAAAGTAAAGCTAGAATTGAAGAAAGCAAGTAAACTAGAAAATGCTCAAGTAGAGAGAAGAGAATGGATGAATCCTTGCTTCACAAGTTGTCACTCCTTGATGTACACAAGCTTTCTCTCTCTTACAACTCTCTTTTGCAGAATTTCTAGGGAGGAAGAAGGAGATCTAAAGAACTAAAAACCTAGAGAAAAATCCTACAAAAATTACAAGCATCTACTCTCTAATCTCTCCTCTTCACGTTCTCCTTTTGCAAAGGCCCTGGTGCAGTATTTATAGGCCTCAGAGAGAATTCTCTCGAACCCGGACAGGTGACAGGAATCTGCGGCTCAACGACCCAGATCTTGCCGCGTAGGCGCGGCAAAGCGCGACAAAGCTGAGGTTGTTGAGCAACAGATTTCTGTTGAGAATTTGTTACAAGTTTGTTAGCCACGTGGACCTTCTGGAAGAGTGAGCTGGCGCGTAGAATTCTCCAGATCCTGGGCTCAAACTTGGGCTCTCTTTTGGGCTTTGGTTTAATCTCCATTAATTCTTAATAATTAAAGAGATTTTGGGCCTTTTCTCATTTCAGATGTAGACCTGCAAAAATAGTGAGAAGAAGATTAAAAATCATATTTTTATTGACAATATGCATGGTATAGATGTGGTAAAATATGTAAAATTGAATATCAATCATTTACCCCTGAAGCCTCTATAAATAGCCCCGTTTGCTATAGAGAAGGGGTCGGTTGATCAGATAATTCTTGGAGAAGATTTCGCCTGTGAGCTATAGAAGCACCAAGACTTCCACCGAAAAGAAAGAGAGAGTTCAACTCTTCGAACAACTTGCTGCGTACAAGTTAATCTTTGCCTACAATCTCTTTAAGATTCCTGGTCAACAGGATCTGTGTTACTTCATCTGCTATCCAAAGAGAGGATTCCCAAGAGGTCCTGACGTTCACCTAGTCAATGGAAAACAAGATTCACTTTCTACCGCCACACCAAGAACCCAGCATTAAACAAAGGGGAAATTCAATTCTGAACATCTTCCCTCCCTTGTAGTCAGAGTATTAATCTATTGTAATCTTTCATTTGATTCAAGAAAATTTTACAAGGAACTTTCTCCCACCAAACAAGAGATGGCGACTCTGCTGGAGACTACTTTCTCTACTGACGAGCAAGTTGTGGCGCAAGGTGACGTCACCTGTATTAGAAAAACGGTCAAATCACTTGTCGTAGAATTCGACCAGGCGAAGTATGAAGAGTTCCTCTCTTCTAGCTCTAAGAGCCCAAAGGCGCGGGTCTACCGAAAAGTCTCTTCGGGGACTTGCTCTCAAGTCCGCTCTGAGATCCTCTCAAACGCGACTGGTGAGAAGGATATCGTGGTTAATCGCATCATGCGTAATGCCCGTGCCAACGTCTCCCATGAGACCCGCGTGGTTAACGTTCCTGATGTTCAGCCTGTTCATCCCCTTCCTCAGCGCCAAGTTACCGGGGGTTCCCTTCAACACACACGACATAACCAGAATACCGAACGGCGACAAAGGCGGCGTACGCGTCAACTACAAGTTGGAACAACTGTTTGTCCAACAGAGGTAGGACGTGAAGTTCAGACCAACGTCTCTTCTGAACCATATCAGACACATGAAGTCCGTGTTAGGCAACCTAAACGTGAGATTCACCAATCTCACATTTCTGAAGCACCGCTTCCCAAACGCCAACGCGAAGTTCATGATCTTTATCAAAGACACGAGACCCGCGCCTCTGTACACGGGACCCAGCAGCCCTGTATTTCTCAAGCATCTCTACCCAGATGCGACAATCGACAATGCGATAGCCGCGTCTCTTCTCACCAGAGATGCCAGACTCACGTTTCAGAGCTGCAACGCGAGAGCTGTGTTCATGAGCCCCACGTCTCAGAACCTTGCGTCTCAGCTTTGCGAAGCAAGGAGAACTCTCGCAAGTTGAAAAGCCCTCGACAATCCGAGGCTAATCTCTTGGATCCCCTTCCCACAGAACTAAGGGATTATTTGACAAGGAAGAGAAGTGCTAGTTGGATCACTCCATCATGTTGCAACGAACGGCTTATTACAATGCTCTATGAGTGCCACTGCAGTCCACGTGCAAGCCTGCAGTCTAGATTCAGACAGCTGACTCTAACTCCCTGATCAGCTAAAAGAAATCGCTCCCACAGAAGGAGGACTTTCTCTGACACTGAGTACCCTAAAATCATTGCAAACATGACAAGCAGAAGTAGGGGAAAACAACCTGTGGTCAGCTCCAACGAGTCTGACACAGAACCAGAAGGAGTGTACTAACATACTCGCACTCGGACTGGGGTAATTGCCCCGATCAATTACAGTGCCCTGGCTCGGGGTATTGAAGTAAATGACTCGCATTCCGCTATTGCAGAGTCACAGGCTTCGAACTCTTCCATAGAGAAGGAGGCCTTTATATACATGACAAATACTCCTGAGGAGGCAGCTAGCTGCTTGGAGCAGCAAGCCCAGGTCCAGAAGGAAAATTCGAGATGATTCATGCTCAACAAGAATCTATCGATACCCTCAAGCAGATGCTGGCATAATTGCTTGAAGATAAGAGGAAGTCAACCGACAAAGCTTCCTCTAAAAGTCTAAAGGCAAACGAAAAGAGGGAGAAATCTTATCTTCTGTACATATTGAGGAGAAAGAGCAATCTACTTCTGGCGTCTAAATCCTCATCTCAGGAGAAAGACAACCGAGACCATGGAGGGGTTCATTCTAAAAGAATGAATCAATTAGAGCAACGTCTTGAGGCCCTTACTAATCGGAAAGGCCTCCAAGAAGCAGGAGTAGTCCGGCCATATCCAGCCAAGTGGGACCTTGTTCCATACCCTCCCAAGTTCAAAGCTCCGACCCTCCAAGCATTTGACGACAAAGGGTCACCGAACCAACATATCTACTACATTAAGTCTCAGACGGGGAACATGGTAGATAACGATGCCATCCTGGCATGTTTGTTCATCGGCACTCTAAAAGGGCTCACCTTTGAATGGTTCATGAAGCTCCCAGAAGACTTCATTAAAAATTGGGGCGATTTGGAGAAGCTCTTCCTGACACGCTTCTTTGAAGACAACTCAGAGGTCACAATGTCTACTCTTTTGGCTACAAAGCAGCGAAAGGGGAGTTCGTCAAATCATTTGTAGAAAGATTTCGGAATGTAGCACTCCGATGTCCAAGCGGTATGACCCAGGTCACCCTGGTGGAAACATGCTGCCACAATCTACAAACTTCACTCCTCGCCCAAATAGGAGTTGTTGAAAGCCACACCTGAAAACAATTGATCCAGCAAGGTGAATAGGCTGAAGAAATTATCGCCAGGGTTAGGGCAGAAGAAAACAAACCCAGACCCAAAAGATCGATAAGGCGTACGCCAGACGTGTCCCTTCAAACAAAAAGGAAGGGTAACTTGGCGACAGAGACTAAATCTCCTGTCAAACCTCCAACCGGTCAAGGGAAGTGACTCTTCAAGTCAGCCGCGCGCCAGCAAGCAGTATTCCTTCAAGGATAAACATGTTGACTCGCTGTTCAAATTACTTAACAAGAGCAATAAACTGAAGCTTTCCGAAGCTAGACGTCCTGAAGAAGTCGGGACACCCCACCAGGAGCTGTTATGTCTTCAAAGACATCCTTCAAGCTCTGATTGACGCAGAGATACTAAAACTTCATCCAGAGCAAAGCAAGTGACAGCAATATGACATCATTCCTTTAGTTTGGAAGACAACCTCCAACACCCACTGGAGTAGTCCCCATCCCAAAAGGGGAACTAAGAATGATCAACATAGACCCTCACCATCAGCAAGAAAAGGGTCTTGTACCTGTCCCCACACCTCAGGGGGAAATTATGTGGGTTCATCCTGACCTTATGGATGGCCAGCAATGGACCACTGTTACCAGCAGAAGGTCTAAAGGTAAGGCAAAGGCTTCGTCCTGTAATGTGGTGTGTGTTTCTTCCCACGAAGCAGAAACTGATGTTCCCTCACTAACTGATTCAGAAGAGGAAACAATAGTTCTCACTGCAAAACCCAACTAACTTGTGGCAGAAACTCGTTCGGGCCAGTCATATTTGAAAAAGTATGACGAAATGGCGACAATCCCTCCAAAACCCGCTACAGAGTCAGTTAAGCCCTCCACAAAACAACCCGTGGAGAGACAGAAAGAGCTTCGGTTTTCTAAAACTCTCTCAAAAGACATCGTGGAAGGATCCACGACACCTTACCGCTTTGACATCCTGACTCAACTAGCCAATATCCCAGCCCGAATTACTCTTTACGAGCTCCGAGGCTATCAAAGTCAACCAGAGAAGCTTTGAGAGAGGTTCTAGCTGACGCTGAGGTTTTCATGACCCAGGTGCCAGTTGGACCACGGGAGGAAGATGTAGAGGATTCCTCCACGCCTCCCAAAATGCTCCCTGCGTCACTTTCACGACAGATGATATGCAGGTTAAAGAGAAACATGATCGACCCTTACACTTCACAAGGTACATCAGATCATCTGAAGTAAGCCGCATTCAGGTAGATCCAGGGTCCGCATTGAGCATTATGCCTCACCGGGTCATGCAACATTTAGGGGTTCCTACCCACCGGTTGAGCGCCACCCAGACAACCATTTATGGGTTCAATGCCAATGGTACCCGTCCAATGGGGAAGATCAAGCTCAAATGCCAAATTGGGGACTTAAAGTCAGAAGTGACATGCTACGTGATCGATGCCGACACCTCATACAATTTGTTGCTGGGACGACCATGGATTCATCGTAATTCCATCGTTCCCTCCACTCTCCACTAAGTCATGAAATACATCGACGGGAGTGGAAAGGTACGAACGTTGATTGCTGAAAGGCATCCATTCAAGGGAGTCGAGAATTATTTCACAGACTCTCTCCTGTACCGGGACTCTGTGGAAACAAATGAGATCCCGCAACCAGAAGAGCCAAACTCTGGTAATGAAGCTAACACCGAGCTGGAGAAAGAAGAGTGCATGTGGGAACTAGATCCACTTGTAACGAGCATTAATAAGCTCGATGTTGATAACACTGCCAATAATGTAGGAAGATGGTATATTAATGAAGAATTAGATTTGGCTTATCTTTCTGTGTTCGCTTCTGATTAAGTGCCGTCAGACACTAGTACTGAAGTGGATGATGACCCCTGGTCGGCAATGGATGCTTTAACATCATTGCATGTACCAGTGAAGTCATCCTTCAAAACGTACTAAGATGCCGGTGATGCGCAAGAATTAATATTCATAGTTCCAGTAAGACGGAAAGGCCAAAAATCAATTCTTTTCGGACAAATCAAATCCGAGCCGATGTCTCGTGAAGAATCAAAAAGCGAGAAAGAACCCCCTCAGTTCATTCATTATGAGCCAAATGTACTCAGAATGATGGAAAGCATGGGGTATGATCTGACAAACGGACCTGGGTTGAACTTTGGCAAAGGAAGGAGAACACTACTCCGATCTTTCATTCCAAAAGGGGAAAACCCCTGATTATTATCATCGAACTCGCAGGGGTTGGGCTATGTGTCAACCCGATCCCATCAGCCTCTGAATCTGAAGAGTCATTATGCCATAATAATTCATCGAGCACGTCATCGTGGGAGTCAGATGTTAGTGTCGGCAATATCTTCAGAGAACTTTCAGTGAATATGGTTTCAACCAGCTGCCTGGAAGACAGAGATGAAGAAATGATCCAATCTGATACAGATCCTTGGACCAAACACTTAAATGCTCTTTGGGATACTCGCTTTGAACAGCGCGAGTCACCCACGGAGGATATGGTTGCTCAGATTAATCTAGGAGATGAGGCTAATCCTAAGCCCATCTTGATAAGGAAGGAAGGAAGTAGGAGTGTACTCAATTCAGAGATAGAGGGTTTAGAATCAACCTTCGGTACTCTTATGTTATGCTCAACAACTCCAAAATGTATTCACAATGTTTATTTACTCCTTCCGAATCACCGTAGTAGTATGAACTATTACGGGTCGATCCTCAGGGAGAGCTCGCGATGGAATCTTTAACGGTTAAGTGTTGAAGAGAGAAAACGAAGATTCTTCTATGTTCAAAAGAAATAAAACAACATGGAAAAGTAAAGGAAGAATTCGTGGTGGTTTGGATTCATGAAAAGAAAGGCGATGTAAAAGAAAATGAAAAGAACTTGGAAAATTGGACTTGCTTGAAAAGAAAACTTGCTAAAGAAAACTTTGGAAAAACTTTTAGATGAAAGAAACCATGACTAGCTAACCTTTCTAATTTGCTAACTTACTAATCTCATTATGGTGATACATGCCTCATGTTGATTCATCGGCGAGGGTTTGTCTTGCTTGTTGGTCAAATTACTTTCCCACTTGGAAGATGAGTGTTCTTCTCGGTCTTGGCTTGTAGCCTCATTGATTTATCGGCTCCCGAGATAGAATTTTAATGGTGGAATTAAGGAGTGCCACTTAAGGCAGTTCTAAGGAGTAAGATACAAGATTCATTAGTTATTCAAGGCCATACTCAAGCTAGCATTGAAGTAAGAAAATTGTACTACAAACCAATAGCAAAGTTAGGTGATCCATCTCCATGTTCCATCAAGGCACTTGTTCTAAAGACAAGGCTCTAAATGAGGCTCACATGAATCATATGGAATTACAACAAGCACTTGCCAAGAATGAAAGTAACTCAACTTCATTGGGGATGAAAGAGACTCAAAATTTGCAAGATTAAAAGTTAGCAATCACCCAAGAGTTAGAAGTTAGCAAAATTAGTAGTTAGCTAGTCATGTTAGAAGTTTAGCTAGACATTGCCATGGAAAGAAAACAACAATTCATAGTAGAATAAAAATGCAATGGAAGTAAAGCTTGAAGAAAGTAAAGCAAGAAAGTAATGCACTAGAAATTGCAAAGATGAGAAGAGAGATGGATAAATCCTTGCTTCAAGTTGTCACCCCTTTGATTACAAGCTCTCACACTCTTTCTTTCTCTCTTTTGCAGAATTTCTAGGAGGAAGAAGGAGATTACAAGAGCACTAAAAAACTAGAGAAAAATCCCTACACTCTTCTCTAAAATACAAGCTCTCACACTCCAAGTCTCTCCTCCTTTTCTCGTAGAGGCCTGGGGGTCTATTTTAGGCTTCAGACGAAGGGCCCTTCAAATCTTGACTGTGGGATCAAATCGCTGGCTCAACGGTCAGATTCCTGCAGCGGATCCAAGGCCAGAGCCGCGTTTTCGTGGCAGAATCTTGGCCGTTGCGCCAACGAATTCTGTTGCCGTTCTGTTACAGTCTGTTGGCCACGTGGATCTTCTAGAAATCTGAGTGTATGCGTGGATGACTCCAGATCTGGGCTAGACTTTTAGGCTTTTCATTTGGCACTTTAATTATTCCCATTTATTCCTTGATAAATCCTTGATTATGGGCCTTCCTCTCTATTAATTGTGGACCTGCAAATTTAGAGAGAAAAACATTAAAAACCTCATTTTTATTTACATAAAGCATCATATGGAAGTGAAAAAATGATGCAAAAATGAATAACAATCACACCCCATACCTAGCTTTTGCTCGTCCTCGAACAAAAAGAGAAAACAGAAAAAATCCTAGCTAATTATTGCACCACTTTCGTAGGTGACACGATTGCACTGAGCACGTGCAACAAGCCGTTAAACCTCTAGGTTACCCTAGAGGAGGAGTGTTGTCTCCTGAGGGTTTCAGCGGATTGCACCCACAAAATCCAAAAAGAAAAAAGAAAATGTTAGTGAGAAAATTTTGATCCATATTTTTCAAGAACTTCACTTGATCTATAGGTTTCAGGTTACCCTAAACTCGTCATTCTTTTTATAAGTGTCTATTTAGAGTTTTGTCTTCAACTTAGGTTAAGTGTTTAAGGAATAGAGCGAAGACCGGATTTTGCATCTAACCTAGTATATATACATCTATAAATATGAAGGTTTTTCTTAGACTAAAGATCATTTATTTACTAATATATACAATATTATTATTTTTTATTTTTTATTTACCTATTTATTTATTTACACCTCCTTAGCTTCCTTAGGCTTTCTAATTTACCCATGTAACGAGCCTCTTACCGATGACTCCCAAACCAGTCGGTCTTAGGGCACCAGATGAAGATACATCCCTAAGGTTCGAGGACTCGAGTAAACTAGGCCACGAATACTAAGGCACAGCTAACCAGCTTAATTAGTGGCTAAGTAATTAATTATTTATTTATTTATACTTATTTTTTTCTTTTTTTTCTTTTATTATATATATGTAAATAGAATCACTAAGTCTTTGATTAATCCCTCAATATGTTTAATGTATATATGCTAAAGTAAGAATTAAAATCTAGCTATCTTTCTTATCCTTTTTTACTTAACCTAAAAATCCAACATAACTCCTCTTTTCGACTTATATTAAGAAATCATAGTTAAGAGTTTCCTTAATCCCTAAAATCAAGTTTAATTCTTTAAAATGGATCAAAAATTTCTTTTTAATTTTTTAATTTTTTTAATTTTTTGGTTTTTCTAAAAAGAAATGTAAAATCTAAAGAAAATGAAAAATCTAAAAAAGAAAATAAAAATCCTAAAAAGAAAATAAAAATCCTAAGTTAGTATCTACCCCCCCATACCTATCTCATGCATTGTCCTCAATGTATGCAAGATAAAATATGCATGAAATAGGTAAAGAAACAGAATCACTCCCGACGTCGTTTTGGACCAGCGGTGGTGCTGGGTCCAGCCGACTGTGAACGCCTAAGCCCAGCCTCAAGACGATCCAACCTAGAGGATTGCTCCTCTACTCTCTTCCTCAGACGAACCTGTCCCCTAAAAATCTTCTTCTTGCCCCGCCATATGGTGGACATGAATGTACGTGAGTCCGTAGGGGGATCCTGGTGCCAGAATTCGGGCTCATCTTCCTCATGTAAACTTTCCTCAGAAGAGGACTCCACTGGCACGTCCTCGGGTTGGACACTAGGGGTCCAGACCGCATGTAAGCAGCTGTTGTAAGAACTAGTGGGTCTCTCTTGTGTAACAAACACCCGGTTATAAGAGTCAAAGACAACGTCCGGTAGGAAAGTCCTACACAGACGCGTAATCAGAGTAGCATGTGAGTGTTTAGCACCCCGGGTGCGTGAGGAGTTTGTAATTATGGAATGGAAGATGGTCTTGTTGAGGCAGACCGTGTGCTGCCTCGTCATAAGGTCATGGATAATGTGTAACACTGGGCGGTTAAATGAAGTGGTATGGTCCAGACCTAAGATATTGCGTTGGACCCATCGACCAACGCAATGTACATTTCGGAATGTGGTGCTGGCCTTAAGCCCGCGGTCTTGCTCGGTGCAGCGAGCCCCTATAATGGTCATATAATCAATAAGTGGAAGGGGGTCGCTATGCTGTGGGTAAATAGGGACATGCGTGAGTTCCTCAAGGAGAGGAAGCGTGATAAAAATGTCTTCTAAGGGCATGTGGACCGTGAATTGATACGTGTTTAAATCAACAGATGCATGATCAATAGCATTATAGAATGAGGTGACTAACTCGGGGCAATAGTATGCATCATTATCAGTGTTATCATACACAAGCGTGTACCAATCCCATGCACGTATCCTATCTATGAATATGTGCCCGTACCCATTGGGATCACAGAATATTTTTAAAAAATCCTTCTCAGCAAATACACTCGGTGCCAAGTTAACAATGTAAATCAAAACAGTAAATTGGGAGATAGAAAATCAAACCGCCCCCGGAATACGTGGGGGGAACATCGGACTAGCAGAGGGCACGGGATGAGGAATTGGATGATCGGGCACCAGATCAGCCACCAGCGCAAGAAATCGACAGGAAAAGAATTTGGCGGCGCTCCAGCAGATCAAGGATGGCCGCGTATCCGCGGCAAATGTCGCGCAAACGCGGCTGACAGATAGACTATGAGGAAGAGGGAAATTCTTTGGGCGGCGCTGGAAGATGTAACACCCCGCTCCCGGAATACGTACTTAGTTACGTATTCAGATTTTTCGATCGTATTTTTCGATTTACTTCCTGTATTTGTTTGTATTATGAATTATTTATATGATCGTTTTGTCTTGGATCTGGATTCGTGAACTCGGAGTCAGCCTTAATCTGAACGGAACCCGATCCTAGTGAATTGCTCGATTTGGTCTTTTCGCTATTCCGATTTGACCGATTTTAGTTTTAAATATCATTTTTCAATATTTTAGACTTTCTATAATTTTCTGGAATTTTCATGAATTAAATGGAAAATCTTCAAAATCGGTGTCGACCAGTGCCGCTGACCGATTCCCGAATTTTTAATTTACAAACCGATTGGAATTACTAGAAGCGTCCTTTTACATTATTTTTTAAAATCACATTTCTTATCTAAATACATTTTCTGGGATTTTTCAGAATTTATCAAAATCCGGCCGACCCGTGTAGACCGGTATCGGCGGTTGACTTCCGGATTTTTAATTTGAAAACGGGATTTTATTTTTAAAAACTGATTTCATATTATTCCTCAGGATGACGTTTTCTACCTCTGGGTATTTTTGGAATTTTTTCTAGAACAGTCGATATTTCGCGACCATATTATAATATTATTATTTTTTCTAATCTTTTCTTTCCTT
>JAVJIF010012964.1:0-73306 GCA_038442645.1 Agave tequilana | reverse complement strand
TTTTGTAGAGTTTTGGGTGGTAAAATTGGTAGCTTGGAGAGATGGGGCTGCTAAGATCATTTTCGCCTGACTTATTCCATGGTGCCAATATACTTGCTTGTGGGAGCTTAGTGGCTGTTGTTCGGGTGTTAGCCACTATGATTCGCATAACTGGCCATGGTTGTTCACAGAGGAGACGTATTGAGAAGTATGAATCATGATGTCCAACGTATAGCCATGATCCTTGAAATTTATATGTTGTTGCCTACATGGCAAATCGGCGTATCCGGCCATGGAGGCACGAACTGGGTGGGAACTGTGTGTACAAAATCAATGTTTTATGAGATAACATTGGCAATTTTGGCTTTCTAGTTCAGAGTGGATGACCTGTGGATTTTGGGGTTAGAATTATGGTAGGTAAGCAGCCAAGTTATGATTAGTATTGCTCTTGATTCTCTGTGGCTGCTTGACTGATAATTTATGCTGAGTTTGTTCCACGTTGTTGCTGGCATCTATGTAATTGTTTAATTACTTTATTTGTAATTTGTATTCATTTTTGCTTTAGTTGTGCAAGAATCTAGAATTTCAGAATTCTGGGGGGCTACCGCTGGAAAAATGATCTTGATGAAAGACAACAGTGCTCTCTTGTCATGTCTTCAATAAGTAATCTATTTGTTTATTTAGCTTCAATAACTACTATATTGTTTCTATTTAACCGGTTGGTCTTTGGCTTTGTGAAGTAAATGTCCATCAAGCCTCCTGATTGTCATCGGTCAGATTCAGCAAATCTTCTTTTTCTCCGCATCTATTTCTATGAAGAACCTTTGAGATTTTTGATTCAGGTTCAGTCAAATTCTTCCTCATAAAAAGGTTCAGTCAACATCTAAGTGTTTTGAACGTTTATAGTTCAGGTTTTGGCATTTCAGTTGGGCAGTGTTCTGTTAGGTTGTTTTCTTCTACGTTTTCCTCTCTCTCTCTCTCTCTCTCTCTCTGCGTGTGTGGCTGCGTTTATTGGACTGAAAGGTAGAAAGCGGAAGCCATAAGTGAAAAGGAGGAATAATGTAGAAACCATGTATAAATAAAGAACAATAACAAGACCAACACCAATACCAATTATGAACATTTTCTGGTCCAAGGAGTCATGACACACCTAATGGAAGATTCATAAGGTCTTTTAATCTTAGCAGAAGGAAAAATTAGAAGTAACAGACTGATCAACTTTCATGGTTTACCAATAGTATTTACTATTAAATGGTCTCACCAAAAGGATTAAAAAAAAAAAGAACTATTTAATGCTAATCGTCAATTACAACTATTTTGATTTGTTTAAGTCCTGAATCGTAATTCTCCTATATCCTTTTCCATAATCTGGTTCCAAATTGTATTAGCGGTACACAATTATAACCTTTTTGTCATGGTATATTGTGCCTGTAGGCTCTGAAAGCAGCAGGACAGGTATGGCTACTGTCGAACATGGACTCCCAGGAGGACATCGCGTACCCAAATGACCCTAAGGCAGTGATCAAGGTGGACGGCGATCTGAAAGAGCTATTCGGAGTATTAAACTGCCAAATGACATGTTGGACATCGAGAAGGATCTCCAGAAGAATGGAATGAAACCGGCAACGGACACTGCCAAAAGGAGGGCCATGGCCGAGGTCCATGGCTTACCATCCCAGCCCAAGAAACAGAAGAAAAAGCAGAAGGAGATCACCAAGAGGACCAAGCTCACCAATGCTCATATGCCAGAGCTCTTCCACTTAAATGTCCCGGATACGTGATGAGTGTGATCGGACTGTTTGCTTGGACACCGACAGAGACGTTACTGTCAAATGTATCCATATTCCCTTCTGTTGTGGCAAGACTTCTGTCAAACTGGATTTGGATGATGGACTGTAGGTATGCTAACAAAATGAGATGATTGGCAATGGATATAGGTTCAAAGATCTCTAACAGGGGCCCATGCCATGAGAAGAGGTTGGATGGATGGTGGTTGAAGTTGATGCTTGTGTGTAATCATCATAATTTGTTACAAAAATGATACTACAATTAGAATAAAGAGCATCGTGCTTCAAATTGTAATCCTTCCTACAAATGAAGATGTTTTCTTCCCACCTGCCAATTTAGGAGGCAGGAGTTAAAAAGATAGCAGGGGATGCAATTCTTCAACTATCTTTTACAGATCGTCTGCAAAATGTATGGTTAGCATAGAAAAACACAAGACAAGAAATAGAATTTATGTTCCTGATGTTTCAATGCATATTTGAAAATTCTCACTGTAGTACTACGTGGAACTTGTACTGCATTTACGTTTGAGCTGATGGGTTCTGTTTCTTCTTTTTCTGGAGAGTTCAAATTTCATCATCTGCCGATTAAAATTCATGTACCAGAGAGAACCCTAAAAATGAAACCCCGGTTAGAATGTCTAGAGCTGATTCTATTTGCTAGTTGGCTCCCAAGTATTGCCAACCAGATGTTCAGCAGTGGGTGAGTCGCTCTCCCCTTCTATCATTGTTGCTGGTAGCGAGTGCGCGTTGTTGCGTTTGGAAGCACCCTAGTAACTAGCGTGTGCTTTAAAGTTCATGACACAACTGGTCGGCCTATTAAAGTCCTTGTCACTGCACGGTAACTCTGAAGTTAAGGTGAGGTTGTGGTATTTATGTTTTAAGATGTCCCCACAAGTCGAGCAACTTTTTTATGATTGTGCTAGCGGTATTTTATTTCTAAATTCACTCTTAAATTCATGTCCGATGAGATTTGAACCTAGATTTCTCTCACAAATAATATTAATAATAATAAGCATCATCATCGATGCAAAGCTTCAATTGTACTTGAACATTGGACTTTAAATGACAGACGACGGTAGCAAACATTCCATTTTTTGGATCAACCTAGCAATCCTAGAACGGCAGGCCACTCTTGGCACTGTGCCGAACCTGCATTTGGCGTGAGGAAGCAATCTTCCAGCCACACACTGCCAGTTAAAAATATGGCAATCAAATGAAAAGAATGACACAGATCTCAGCTTTCACTGCTTGGTGAGTTCAAGTGAAGAGAGTTGTAGCCATTCAGTTTCTATTTACAGCAGTCCAGTCTTGGTTCCAGTAGTGATGTCCATAAAGAATTTCATCCAAACTGAAACAGATTCCCATGAATAGATGAAACATAGAAATAGCTAAGAATGCCATCACTGGACCCATGCTTGTAGCAGACAAAGCAGCAGACGACGATCTCAATGGAAAAAGCTAAAGATTTAAGTATTGCTTTTCAGAGATAATGCTTCCATGAGACAGATTCATACGTCATCCTTGCATGAGTATTCCTCCGAAAGCTGCTTCAGAAATTTCAGTCGCAGCTCGTAGGCATCATCACCATGAAGCATATCTCTCTAACCCAGGTGACTTCAGTTTTCATTGACACCTGAAACCAACAGCACAAAATCACTTCCAAATTCACTAAACCTGTGTTTAGTACAAATGGAGACGGGAAAAGAAAAACCGAGAAGTTAATTTTGTTTTGCTGAAAAAGGAAGATTCGAAAGATAAGGAAAAGACAGTCGACGAAAACATTTTTAGTTCAAGTGAGAAAGAGAACACAGAGAGGTCCAATTGACATCCACTAGACTTGATCAGACCTTGCAGGATCTCACCTAGTCTTTCGCAGAATCTTACTCAAAGAGAGAGAAGGTGTAATTTGTTCATGAAATGAGAAAATTTTGTTTCCTTTCTTTCACCCCAAGGGGCTTCTAATAGAGTAGTACTGAAGAGAGAAGGCTTCACACAGCCGACCCAAAAATACCGGCATGTATCTGTTGTATTGAATAAGCAGGGCAAAAACTTGTAATGAAAAATGAGAACCATATTATTCTTTTATATTTCTAATATTACACAGTATATAAATAAAAACACGACACATGAAGAAGAGTAAGAAACCAAACATCACCAATGCTCCTCTAATACCTCAGCTCAAGATGTTACAGTAATAAAGACCTTGGCATGTATCAGAAAGTTCAACGAACTCTACCAGGTGATTATCTTCCAACACAATACTACCAGCTTGTCCCTTTGGCATCCCATTGGTCACAGACGCTGTTACTCTCAAGAACATTTTGAAGCCAACCTGTTTCAAGGATACCATCATAATAGTCAGTGCCCGATAAAATGCTCAGTCTGAGAGAAAAATCAGGACCCGAAGAAATTTCACATTAAAAAATAAATCTAACCCAAGAAAAGGATTAGTACCTACATATGTAGCAGAATTAGGCTTACACTAAATTATTTTCTACTTTATGCAGGATATTTGTATCTGTCATCAGTTTAATTTCTCAAACAGATGAAATTAATACTGTTTATAATTGTTGTCGTCAATGAAATATTTCTTCAATGATGCTATTGGTAGGACCAAACGATACAGTTATTCAAACTAGGGAAAAGGAAAAAAAAAAAGAAATGATAATGAAATAATAATAAATGCAGTATTCTGATACAAAACAACAGTGGGAAAAATGAAATGATATGTGTTATCAAACTAAAAATTACTCTGGAGGCAACCAATAAGACTAAAACTCAGTCTACCTATGGACAAGGGGAACAACACTGCTGGAAAAATTCAAATGACTCAACCAGGTTTTCTGATATTCTGATAATAGATGCTAATTGGCGCGTCATGTCTATAAGAAAATAAACAAGAACATATAGGTTTCTCAGCAGGAAAATATGGAGCAACATGATATGGCAGCAACTTTGGCAGATGATTTACACATTTTTGTAGAAACAAATACCTAGCTAATGGTCGATTCCCAAACTAGCGGTGGACTTTGTGGCATTGCTCACAGTCTACTTGATGTAAATGGGTAAAGGAAATGGATCTATGAAATAGTAATAATTTGGGACATGAGTATGTATTATTCAAGGGCAGAAGACAGTAAAAATTAATGCATCCATAAGAAAGGTCCATTGAACTATGGATCTCATGAATTTTAGTCTGAAACCACATGACACACAATGGACAACAGATAATGTTACAAAAAAGTTATTATGAAATCTAAACTACAGAAGTGTCTAGCTGAATACCATTTTCCCTTTGCATGGGTGGTGAAACAATTTGGGGGACAGGTTAGATGTCATTCACTTATCCTGCAGGCAATTTTGATCTAAACTTGAGCATTCTCATAAAATTTCTGTACCAGAATAATTTTGTACTACAAATATTGTTTAGGAAAAAGCCCTTTTACTTCTTCTTCTTTTTTCATTATTATCTTATTTACTTTCTTATTTTTATTTTTTTCCTTGAAGACCGTAGGCACCAGTCAGGTCTTGCATTTGGTACTTCTTATAACCTAATTGCTTTATTATTGATCTAAGATTTGCAATTTTCTTGTGTTTTTATCTCTTTTAGCATATAATTTTACTTGTCTTTGTATTATTATTACAGGATTTTTTGTCTCTTTAATATTTATGAAAAATTCTTGTATTATTTAGTGTATTAGGAAACTATTTTGTACTTACTATGCAACAATTTAGATTCACAACATACTGACACCACTAGCTACTGATTTAGATACCCACTTTTATCCCCGTGCACAATAAAAGGACCAATTAATATTGTGTGAGCCTTAATAATAATTCTCCCCTACTTTCTATGGCTCCATACCTTAAGTCTTTATGTTCATAACAACTTCATGCTCGCTTTTAGTATTCCAGAGAAATAAGTCTTGATCGAACCATATTTGCCCAATGGATACAATCTGTGTGGTATTTTGGGTGCTTCACATCCATTGGATAAGACTACACGACAAGGTGGGAGAGATTCCAGAAGATTCAGCAGTGTGCACAGACATGCATAGGCTCAGGTTGTCAATAGCAGTAGATGGCTGTCGACAGAAGGCCAGGAGGGTCGACAGGCGATCGACCGCGAGCCAACAGAGACTGAGGACGTCTCAGTTTATCGACAGGCGGCTAAGGCCTGTCGACAGTGACACATTTCAACCTGTCGACAGTTGATACACAGCTACCAACGGGTGATCAACCACATACCTAACAGAGATGTAAGTCACCTAGAGGGGGTGAATATGTGACAAGCTAATCTAATGTACAACAATGCAGAATTAAAACTAATTATGTAAACTAAAAAAACTATTACGCAAATACACAAATTATAATACAAGAGCGTAGCCGAATTCCCCGTGAAGGGCTCTGGACTATCTTTTTAAAATTTCTTTAGATTAAGAGTTGAGGTGCCAATATGGCTCTCTTAGTTCAATATAAGTGTGAGCAAACAATCCCAAACATATATATCAATTAAATGCAAGATATATCAAACATATAAAGATGAGCACAATAAAAACATGTTAAATATAAAACACAAGTGAGTTGAGAGAGAGAGACGAGCAATTGCAAACACAGGAGAATTGTTTCGACATTTGAGCATACTTTCTCTACGTCCCCGCCTTCAACACTATGAAGAATTTTCACTAAAATTGATCCCGCAAGATCGCTCGGTGTCCAATACCTACAACGAGCTCCCTCAAGAACTCTTGGACCCGCAAGTCCCTCACTTGTTCCCGCAAGAATAACACACGCAAGCATACTAGCTTGCCGAGGCTGCACCTCTACAATGAGCTCCCTCAAGAACTCTAAACAACGCGAACCCACAAGTTTGCCTCCTCAAATACAAAGATGAAATCTTGATGATCTCTACAGTTTGATCACCAAAAACAACTCTCTCAACAAGTATCCTAGAGGATGAATTTAGCAATGTAAAGCTCAAGTTTGTGTTAGAAAACAAGATAGATTTGCGAAGAAAAAACTCAATAAATTCTTTTTAAAACAGAAGAGAAAACTCTTGGTAAACTCTCTTTTAATATGGAATTGAAGCTCTAAAAACTTGCTTAGAAACTCTGAAAAAGAGCTATAGAAAATAACCTAAAAATCCTACCAAAAATTAGGCCAAAAGTCTCATTTATAGAGGCATCAGAAAACTAGCCGTTGGGGCCAGATTGGCCTGTCGGTCGACCGGCCAGTCGACCGGCCAACGGTCATTTTTATGACCGTTGGGATTGCCAGTCGACCGCCCGATCGATCGCACCCAGGTCTTGACACATCAGTAGACCAGTCGGTTGACCGCAGGCAAGAACTAGAGCACTGCTCTCTGACAGGTGGACTGCTCGGTTGACTGGGGCCAGATCTAGAGAGTAAACTCTCTGAATCGGTCGACCGCCCGGTCGACCGGCCCTCAAGCCAGGCTTGTGCACGTTGCCTGTGCATATCGGTCAACCGCTTGGTTGACCAACTTCTGGTTCGGTCGACCGGTCGTCGACCGCCAGAAGCGTAGGTCGGGTTTTAAGGGATTTAAAACTTGGTCTTTTAATATCCTATAAAATCCCATAAAATCACATAAAATCCACAAAAATAGGTTTATGTATATATATTTGAACAACAAATATGTGTGACTAAAATTCAACACATATTACAAACTTTTGAACCATTTTGTGATATAGAATAAGCTTTAAATCAAAACTCGTATTTTTCAAAAAACATACTTTTAAAATGAAAATCGGATTTTTCAAAACTTGTTCAAATACAAAAATTGTTGGCCCAGAGACCTTTCACTCTAGTTTTGATGATGATTAACTCATGTAGTTATGTTTACTAATAATCTTGTGATGTTTAGTTTCAGATACTTAATCAAGATATTAGTAGGTGATTAGCTTCAACAAAGGAGTTTTGGAGCTTTTCATATGGTGATTCAAGAGCCCGAGTGTAAATGTTCATACTTAGCACTTGTTGGAGTCAAGCTCGGTGGATCACGGTTTGGATCGAGTCGACTTGGAGACGGCGCTCTACAAGAAGACTTCGGTACATAGTTTAGTTTATGTTTTAGATCCATTTGTTAAAGAGTAGATAGTGTGATATACTCAAGTTCACAACACACACACTTGTTTAAGTTTCATGTTTATTGGTTTTCGGTTTTTAATTTAACCGATCTTGGTTTCATGAATAGATAGATTCAAAACAAGTTTACATGGTTAATGTATATTAGATTTGTTCTATATACGTGTATGCTTCATATCTTAGATAAACTTATTTTCATATACCTATTCATGTGTTTGAAATTTTGTATTTTAACAAAACATATTTTTGGACTTTATTGTCAAAAACATTGATATATATATATATATATATATATATATATATATATATCTTTTATATATATTGGATTATATCCATATACAACATGCTTCAAGTTGTTTAAGTATCATGTTTTTGTATTTGGATGAGTTTTGGACAAAACGAATTTTCAATTCAAAAATTCAAGTTTTGGAAAATACGAATTTTGATTTTCGGCAAAATTTCTAAGTCACAAAAATGGTTCAAAAAGTTTGAAATATGTGTTGAATTTTTTCACACATGTTTGTTTATCAAAGTATTATAATAAAACTATTTTTATGGATTTTAGAGATTTTATGGGATTTAATAGGATAATAAAATCCAAAGTTTTTCAGTCCCTAATCCCAGTCTGTCAGGCCCTGGCGCTCGACCGACCGGTCGACCGGACCAGGAGCCGGTCGACAGGAGCCGATCGACCAGAGCGGTCGGCCGGACGTGCACAAGAATGTGCACAAGGCTGTGTCAGTTGGCCGGTCGACCGACTGAAGGCAACCCACTCTCGGGTTGCCCCGGTCGACCGGGCGGTCGACCGGCCAGAGAGCTGTTGCTCTTTGGTTCAGAGCCCGGTCGACCGGTCGGTCGACCGGAAGGCTTAACGGTCAAAAATTTGACCGTTAGTCGGTCGACCGGCCGGTCGACCGGAAGGCCATTTCTGGCCTGGTCAGCAGCCAACGGGTAAATCTGTTTTGGGGGTTATATATACCCCATTTGTAGGCTGTTTTGTTTAAGATTTTTAGAGTGAAAAATTTCAGATCTTTTCTAGTGTTTTAAGCAAAAAGTTTTGAGTTCAAAATTCTTATTCTCTATTTTGTTTTAAAGTGTTTTTATTTCAAAGAAAATAGTCTTTTGGGAATTGATTTTTGGTCTAAAAATTCTATATCTATTTGGTGATTTTCCCAAGTGATTTTCTTTGATCAAAACACTTTGTTTTCCATACTTGAGCTATATCTTGCTATCCTATCTATAGGATCTTTATTTTGTGAAAAAAATTTGGTTTGTGGTCTTTTGATCACTAAGTTGTAAACCCTCCTACTTTGTGTTATCCTTCTTGTGTAGAGGTTGATTTGTGGAGTGGTGGCTTTGTGCCCTAACGCTCTAGTGAGAGGTTGATTGGTTGTATTGGTTTTGTACCTATCCCTCATTTGTGAGGTTGATATTGGTGGCTTTGTGCCTAGCCTCTAGTGAGAGGTTGTGTTTGTAATCGAGAGAGGAGTTTGTGTACTCTCACTTATTGTATTGCCCCAAATCCTCAGTGGAGGTTCCCTGTGTGGGAGTCCTTTGTGGACGAGTTAGTGAAAATCCTTCTGTGTGAAGGCGGGGACGTAAAGCTGGGTGCTCAAACCTCGAAACAAATCTCGGTGTTTGCGTTTGATCTATTGACTCTAAACTCTCTCTCTTTTACTTTTGTGCCTTGCATCATTTCATATTGCTCATTCATATATTATATGCTTGGCTTGTTTGTGTGTGCCTCACTTGTGCTAACCACGAGAGCTTCATATAGCGCCTTAACTCTTATTCAGAGGAATCAAGAGGAGTAGTCCAGAGCCCTTCACCTGGAATTCGGCTACACTCGTTGGTTGCATTAAGTGTTGTTACAATTAAATTTTTAATCTCCGCATTTAGTTCATTAGATTACCCGTACACCTATTCACTCCCCCTCTAGGTGTACTTTCAATTGGTATTAGAACCTACGCTCCTGAAGGTTTAACCATCTAGGAGTGTGATCTTGGTTAGCTAATCTATCACTTGCATTTTGAACACAAATATTGTTTACACACACTCATGGATTGCTTGTCACCTCCCATGTTTGATGTCTCCAACATTGACATGTGGAAATTTAGGATGTCCATGTATCTAAAAACCCTAGGCTTGCATGCTTTTCTTGCCGCTACTAAGAAATCCTATCTTGGTGATAGCAAGAATATAGAGGCCAGTGCACAAGCCCTTGAGGCACTTAGAAGCACGCTTAACAAAGAATATCTTATGATTGTTTCTAACTATGATTCCGCCTTTACAGTGTGGAACACGTTGACCTCCTCCGAGCTACAAACGCCCAACATTGTGAAGGATGAATCTAATGGAGAGTCCGAGCAATAATGCTACATGGTCCAAGGGAATGACTCCCTTGAGGTATATTCGGAATCTCAATTAGATGATAATGATGCTAGTTCTTCTTTGTGATGATTATGTTGATCCAAATGCTTTAAATGAAGAACTATCAATTATTTGTGAAAAATTGCTTGAAAAATATAAGTTTTTGAAAAAGAAGAGTTTTGAACTAAAAGAAGAAAATAAGGATTTGTGTTCAAAACTAGATTTGATTTTGCAAGAGAAAGTGGAGATTTCTAATGAAAGGGGTTCATGAAATCTAAACTTGAACTTGCCCTAAAAGAAAATGATATTTTAAAAAATAAAAATGATAGTAATGAAGTTTTGAAGAAAAATAAAGTTATATCTTCAAAATTTGATCTTGTTGTAAAAGAAAATAATTCTTTGAAAAACAAAAATTGATTTGATTTCAAAAAATTTAGAAGTTTACCTAAAGGAAAATAAGAATTTGAAAATTGATATAGATTCACATGTTTGCCATGCTAGTGTAGCTTCACCTAGTTTACCTATTACATGCTCCACTTCTTCTAACATTGAAAATGATATATCTATGCTTAAGAAGAGTGTTGATTATTCGGGCTCCACTTTGAGCCATTGTGCCATGAACCACTCACGTTTGGAATCTATGTTTCGAAAGAAACAAGTTCCATCCTTACATGCACACAAACCGCGATATACACATTCTTCCCATGTTCACTCTATAACACGATGTATGCTCATGTGTACACTTGTACACATTGTGGACGTAAGAGCCACCTTGCTAAGTTTTGTTATGATCGTTTACATGATTCAAATTTAGCAACTAAATTGTTTAGGTTAGGAAAGGAACTAACCCCATGAACCCAAAAGAGTGTGGGTACCAAAAACCACCCCTATGCTATTTGATGTAGGTGTGGGCTCTCGCATGACGTGAGAGCGATGGGGCCTTGAAGTGGATGCGTTCCGAGCTTAAAAAGGACAATTTGGATGCATCACTTTCAAGGGGAGTTTGGTGGGAGGACCACCTTATTTTGGATACATAGAGAGTTGTCTTCATGATTTTGGTAACTATATCTTACTCCTCATTTATATTTACATACTTTTCATATCATTATTTTAGCATGTTTTGATGTTTCATGATTAATATGTCATATGCCATGATATTTAGATTAGTGATATACATGTTTAGTTATCTGAGACACCCATGTTTAATATGGATTTATATCTTTGTGTTCTCACATTTGTTTTAACTCATGTGTATGTCCTAGATCTATGCATGTCCATGTACATAATGATCATATGTATGTTTATGAGTTGTTTGTTTTGATTTCTATACTTCATGATTTGAATATATGTTTAGATGTTTGTTTTCATTAAGACTTGGATATATACTTGTACAACTAGTGAGGCACAAATAGATCATTATATGTTGTGCTTGAAAGCTCATTTGCACTCATTAGATATACTAGCATAACCTAGTTTTGATGATTCATGCATTTGACTTGTATTCTTATTTTCTACATGTTTTTCATGTTCATATGTTTAGCTCCATGTATATGTCTACTGTGTCTAAAATATTAATTATACATATACATCCTTGAGCCACTTGCCTTCATGCATATACTTTTGTGGACTCGTTTATATTTGAATATGTATGTATATGGTAGTTTGTACATGACATACATATACCTTTGAAGAATTTTAGTTTTGATGATTTTCATGTTTTATGGAATATAATTATGTTTTATTCCTTGCTTGAAGGATTTAGTACTAGTTTATAAATTTTTCTTATAACTAGTTCGTATTCTTCATTATGGTAGAGCTTTTCAAACATACTATATTTTCAAACCTATTTTTGAAAACCCTACTCATTAAAGGGCGGTTGGTTGGGCGACCATACCTTGTATGCTTATTATTGAAAATCCTTTTAAATATGTGCATGAAATGGGTGGTAGGTAATATGAGTTATACACTTGATCTTATTGTGTTTTCAATTGGTATCATTGGATCTTTTCAATGGTATCACTATTGATTTTCTTTTTGTATACTCATATATGTGTTTTATTTGTGCTCACTATATCTCTATATCTTTGAGCACAAATTTTGGTTATGCTAAGCTTGATTTCTTTAATGACTATTATATTTCAATTGAATATATTTCAATTGGTATCTTATACAAGCTTATGCATCATTTTATTTGGTATTTCATAAAGGGAGAGAAAAATTTATATTTCACCTTTCAATTGGTTTTGTTATTCTACGCCCGCACTTTATGTTAAAAAAAATTGAAAAGGGATATTGATTATTTTTGGTATCATAATTTTTTTGATGAAAAATTACTTTCAATTGGTACTATCTTTACAAATTGGTATCAAGATTATCTATAAGTTTACTTAAAATTGGTATGTTTTATTATATCAAAAATTTTGATTTATTTACTTACAATTGGTATTTAATTGGTATTTACTTACAATTGGTATCAATTGGTATTTAAATCTATATTTGTTTTATGTACCATATTAAGTACTTTCAATTAGTATATCTCTTTAATATCATGATGCACTAATTTGATATATTTTTTTCTTACAATTGGTATCAAGAAAGTTTTGTTTTGATTTCACCCCTTATTGATATTTTTGTTTTTTGTTTATGACAAAAAGGGGAGAATATCGTTTTCTTTGACCCCTTTGTTGATGATTGACAAAAAGGGGAGAAAGATTTTGAGTTTATATATGCATATTTTGTGTTTTTGCATATATTGAGTTTTTGCATCTTACAATAAACAATAAATATATGAGAAAAATGTTTTTGAGAGTTTAAACAAAAAGGAGGAGAAAGTTTTTTTTTTTAACATATGTTTGTTTTATGCATGTTTCTCTCTCCTAGTTGTTGCATACTTTTGTTTAATATCATATGCTTCATTGAATATCTTATGTTTATTGCTATGCATGAGTTAAGGGGAAGCTTCTTTGAAGCTTAACTTAATCAATACATATATAACTCCATGAGTTTTGTCATCATCAAAAAGGGAGAGATTGTTGGCCCAGAGGCCTTTCACTCTAGTTTTGATGATGATTAACTCATCTAGTTATGTTTACTAATAATCTTGTGATGTTTAGTTTCAGATACCTAAACAAGATATTAGTAGGTGATTAGCTTCAACAAAAGAGTTTTAGAGCTTTTTACATGGTGATTCAAGAGCCCGAGCGTAAATGTTCATACCTAGCACTCGTTGGAGTCAAGCTCGGTGGATCACGGTTTGGATCGAGTCGACTTGGAGACGGCGCTCTACGAGAAGACTTCGGTACATAGTTTAGTTTATGTTTTAGATCCATTTGTTAAAGACTAGATAGTGTGATATGCTCAAGTTCGCAACACAAAAACTTGTTTAAGTTTCATGTTTATTGGTTTTCGGTTTTTAGTTTAACCGATCTTGGTTTTCATGAATAGATAGATTCAAAACAAGTTTATATGGTTTAATGTATATTACATTTGTTCTATATACATGTATGCTTCATATCTTAGACAAACTTATTTTGATATGCCTATTCATGTGTTTGAAATTTTGTATTTTAACAAAACATATTTTTGGACTTTATTGTCAAAAACATTGATATATATATCTTTTATGTATATTGGATTATATCCATATATAACATGCTTCAAGTTGTTTAAGTATCATGTTTTTGTATTTGGATGAGTTTTGGACAAAACGAATTTTCAATTCAAAAATTCAAGTTTTGGAAAATACGGATTTTGGTTTTTGGCAAAATTTCTAAGTCACAAAAATGGTTCAAAAAGTTTGAAATATGTGTTGAATTTTTTCACACATGTTTGTTTATCAAAGTATTATAATAAAACTATTTTTGTAGATTTTAGAGATTTTATGGGATTTAATAGGATAATAAAAACCAAAGTTTTTCAGTCCTAATCCCAGGCTACCAGGCCCTGGCGGTCGATCGACTGGTCGACCGGACCAGGAGCCAGTCGAACGGAGCGGTCGACCGGACGTGCACAAGAATGTACACAAGGCCGTGTCAGTTGGCTGGTCGACCGACTGAAGGCAACCCACTCTCGGGTTGCCCCAGTCGACCGGCCAGAGAGCTGATGCTTTCTGGTTCAGAGCCCGGTCGACCGGGCGGTCGATCGGAAGACTGGATGGCCATTTCTGGCCTGGTCAGCAGCCAACGGGCAAATCTGTTTTGGGGGTTATATATACCCCATTTGTAAGCTGTTTTGGTTAAGATTTTTAGAGTGAAAAATCCAGATCTTTTCTAGTGTTTTAAGCAAAAAGTTTTGAGTTCAAAATTCCTATTCTCTATTTTGTTTTAAAGTGCTTTTATTTCAAAGAAAATAGTCTTTTGGGAATTGGTTTTGGTCTAAAGATTTTATATCTATTGGTGATTTTCCCTAGTGATTTTCTTTGAACAAAACACTTTGTTTTCCACACTTGAGCTATATCTTGCTATCCTATCTATAGGATCTTTATTTTGTGAGAAAATTTGGTTTGTGGTCTTTTGATCACTAAGTTGTAAACCCTCCTACTTTGTGTTATCCCTCTTGTGTAGAGGTTGATTTGTGGAGTGGTAGCTTTGCGCCCTATCCCTCTAGTGAGAGGTTGATTGGTTGTATTGGTTTTGAGCCTATCCCTCATTTGTGAGGTTGATATTGGTGGCTTTGTGCCTAGCCTCTAGTGAGAGGTTGTGTTTGTAATCGAGAGAGGAGTTGTGTACTCCCGGTTATTGTATTGCCCCAAATCCTTAGTGGAGGTTCCCTGTGTGGGAGTCCTTTGTGGACGAGTTCGTGGAAATCCTTCTGTGTGAAGGCGGGGATATAGAGCTGGGTGCTCGAACCTCGAAACAAATCTCGGTGTTTGCGTTTGATCCATTGACTCTAAACTCTCTCTTTTACTTTTGTGCCATACATCATTTCATATTGCTCATTCATATATTATATGCTTGGCTTGTTTGTGTGTGCCTCACTTGTGCTTAACCACGAGAGCTTCATATAGCGCCTCAACTCTTATTAAGAGGAATCAAGAGGAGTTAGTCCAGAGCCTTTCACCGAAAATTCGGCTACACTCGTTGGTTGCATTAAGTGTTGTTGCAATTAAGTTTTTAATTTTCGCATTTAGTTCATTAGATTAGCCGTATACCTATTCACCCCCCTCTAGGTGTACTTTCAAAAATATGATATTAAAACTCATTTGAAGCATAATGTGTATGGATATGATCCAATACACATATAGGATGAAATATCTATGTTTTTGACAATAAGCTCAAAACAAAGTTTTGACTTAAATAAAACTTGAATACATGATATAGAAATATCAAATAAGTTTTTTTAAATATTTGAACCATCAATGTGTATGGATGAAATCTAAAACACATATAAACTATATAAACTTATTTTGATAAAAATCTGATCATGAAACATAAGGATGTATACTTTGAAGCTCAAAATCAAAACGATATTTTCTAAAATCAAAACTATTCTTATGAAAATACTATATGAATTTTGTGTGTGTATATGAGCTTGAACAGTCCACAACCAATCTATCCTTTAAATTTTATCTAAAAATAAAATTTTAACACTTACAAAACTAGAGTCAAGTCTTGAAAATCTTCTATTGAAAATCTTCTTCTCCTTCTTGGCTTGGTCCAAACCTTGATCCAGAGAGCTACTTAAATTAACACGTGCTAGCTTCAAAACTTGACTTCGAATTTTTGTTGAAGCTAAACACCGACTAAGATCTTGATCAAATATTTGAAACTATATAAACACAAGATAATTAGTACTATAACTATAATACTTGATCATCATCAAAACTAGAGTGATGGGTCTTTGAGCCAACAATCTCCCCTTTTTGATGATGACTAAACTCATGGAGTTATATATGTATGGATTAAAGATAAGCTTCATAGAAGCTCCCTCTTAACTCATGCATAGCATAAAACAAATATATATTCAATGTACGCGCATAAACAAAATAAACATATATGCATAGATAACAAATATTAAACATGCATATATAAACTGTCTAAATTCTTCTCCCCCTGTTTGTCAACTCATCAACAAAGGGATGAAGACAAAAAAATAAGAAAGATGTATATTTGATATATATTCATGAAGAGGAGAGATGTTAAGTTAGCTCCCCCTGCATACATGCATTACATGAAAAAGGGATGACTAGACCCTAACCCACATAAGCATAATATGCAAGGTATAGGCAAAGATGTTAAGCTCTCCCTACACACATGTACCACAAAAGAAAGAGAGATCAACCTCTACTATATGTGAAAATACACTCAACATAAATCTATATATAGAGGAGATGTTAAACTCCCCTTGCATATAACATATCAACAAATTTTGAAAAAATTTGAAATTCTTTTTTTAGAACAAATTTTGAAATTTCTTGAAGTCAACAAAATGAATTATGATACCAATGAAATCAAATTATAGTTGACAAAATAAATGTTGGTACCTCTTATAAATAAACAAAATTTTAAGATACCAATAATAGATTTTGATACCAATTGAAGGTGAAACATGAAGTACACCTTGATGCCAAAAAAATAACAATTGAAATTAATGCATAAACTTGTAAATATACCAATTAACATTTAGAATTAAATCAAGCTTAGCATAAATCTTTTGTGCAAAAATAAAATATATGGTATTGTAAAATAAGCACAATCTAAATCATATATATGTATGTATGAAAATAGAAATACCACTTGAAATTTGGTATATACATATATAGAAAACACATATGAGTATACAAAAATATAATTCCATGAAGATCATGTGTATAACTCATATCAATCCTCCCTTATCATGCACATGTTAAAAAAGATATTCATTAAAGTGCATATAAAGCATGGTCGCCCAATCAACCGCCCTTAGAAGATAGGGTTTTTCAAAAATAATTTTTGAAAATAATATGGTATATGTTGAAAACTTTACCTATTGAAGAATTTGAAACTAGTTTAAAGGTAATTTTTAAAATTAGTGCGAAATCCTTCAAGTAAGGAATAAAAACATAAGTATATCTCATAAAAAAATACTAAATATACAATAATTGACACTAAAGATTTATAAAGCATAAAACATGTGCTCATGAAAACAAAGTCATGAGTAAATACAAATATGTGAGTGCACAAGAATCATGTAAATGATATATTCATGAAAATAAACAATGAGCTCGAGAAATGAAAATCTTTTTCATAAACATGAAAATCATCAAAACTAAAATTTTCATCAAAACCAAACAACTTCGAGGTATATGTATGTTTTGTCGAAACTAAAGTATACATACATATCCAAATATAAACGAGTCCACAAAGAATATTGCATGAAGGCAAGTGACTCTAGGATAGACATGAGTATCTTTAGTTTTGGACAAAATTAACATATACATGAAGCAAACATAAAAACATGTACAAAAATATAGAAAACAAATAAAAATACAAGAATCATCAAAACTAGGTTATACAAGTACATGTGATGAGTACAAATAAATAATGAAGTACAAACACCTAATAATCAAGTATACCTCACTACTTGTACAAGTATAAATATAAGTTTAATGAAAACTACATTTAAACACGTAATCACCACATGAAGCATAAAACAAACATGATCATTAGGCTAAATGTAAGTGTTTTAGAACTAGTATATACATAGTAGTTAAACTAGAGTGAGAACACAAAAGTATGAATTTATATAAACATGATTGTATCTCAAAGGCTATCTATGCATATCGCATGTCTAATAACATTGCATTTAACATAATGAGCATTAAAATCAAAATATGCTAACAATAAATGATAAAAAGCATGTAAATAAAAATGAGAGTTAGCGATAGTTACCAAACTATATGAACCAACCTCTAGGTCTTCAAAACATGGTGGTCCTCCCACTAAACATTCTTGATAGCGATGCCATCAATTGGGTATGTCCATCTAGCTCCACATGCATCTACCACCAAGGCACCAACCCTCTCACGTTTTGTGAGAGACCACACCTACATTAAACATAAGAGGAGGGATATTCGTACCCATATCTTTTTGGGTCTACGGGGGTTAGCAATATTTGGAACCCAAACACTTTTATTTACAAAATTGAAAGAATTTAATCTATCAAAATAAAATTTTGCAAGATGGCATTTGTGACTGCAATGTGTACATGTGTACACTCTAGCGTGCATATGAGTGGTGTGAGTGTGAGCATGGTGTGCGTATGTATGCCATGGGGTATGTGCATGAGTGTGTGGATCTTGTTTCTTGCGAAACATAGATTCTAATTTATTATGGTTAAATGTATAATGACTCAAAGTAGAGCCCAAACAATCAATGGTCTTCTTAAAAATAGAAATATCATTTTTAATTTTGGAAGAAGAATCATGTGAAACATGAGAAATAAAATTCTTTTTCTTAGAAATATTTTCTTTTTCAAAGATTTATTTTCATTTAAAACAATTTATTTTTCTTTTTCCACAAATTTTTTTCAATGAATTGTTTCCTTTACAAATTTCATTTAATCTTGAAGTCAAGGAAACATTCTCCTTTTTCAATAGTTCATTTTATTTTGAAATAATTTTTTGATTTATTTTGGAAGAATCTTTTTCTTTCAAAACAAAATCATTTTCATTTTCCAAACTTTTGTTTTCCTCTTTTAACAAATCATATTTTTATTAAGCATCTTGTAAAGCAAAGCAAAATCATCATATGGCATCTCTTCTTCAAACTTGGAAACAGAATTTACCTCAAGGGGGTCATCCCCTTGGACCATATAGCACATGTGGAAGTAGCACTTCCATCATCCGAGTCACTCTCTTTTTCATTTGGCATTTGTTCCCCAGGAGTACAAAGAGTGTTCCAAAACTACAAAAGCTGAAATTAACATTAAAAACTCTAGATAGATAATCATCATTTAGGGTTGATTTTAATGCATGAATGGTTTTTGCGTTAGCCTCAAGGTTTTTATCATTTATAAAATATCAATATTTAATAGTGATAAAATAAATATGAATTCCTAAGACTTTGAGGTACATGGACATCTTAACTTTCCAACTTTAGAAGTCAAGAATGTCAAACATGGGAGGTGTCATGAAATCCATGTGTGTGCAAATATTATGATTAGCAAAAATGATGATCTTTAACTTTAGGTTGTTAGACCTAAATCAAGAGCACTAAGCTCTGATACGAATTGTAAGTCACCTAGAGGGGGGAGGTGAATAGGTGATAAGCTAATATAATGCACAACAATGCGAAATTAAAACTAATTATGCAAACTAAAAAACTATTACATAAACACACAATGTATAACAAAAAAGTATAGCCAAATTCCCGGTGAAGGGCTTTGGATTATTTCCTTAAGATTCTTCTAAATTAAGAGCTGAGGTGCCACTATGACTCTCTTGGTTAAATACAAGTGTGAGCAAATAATCCCAAGCATATATATCAATTAAGTATAAGATATATCAAACATATAAAGATAAGCACAATAAGAACATGCTTGATATAAAACATAAGTAAGTAGAGAGAGAAATGAGCAATCACAAATATGGGAGAATTATTTCGAGGTTCGAGCATACTTGCTCTATGTCCCTGCCTTCAACACTATGAAAGATTGTCAGTAAAATTGATCCCGCAAGATCGCTCGGTGCCGCAACACCTACAACGAGCTCCCTCAAGTACTCTTAGACCCTCAAGTCCCTCACTTGTTCCCGTAAGAATAACACTCGCAAGCACACTAGCTTGCCGAGGCCACATCTCTACAATGAGCTCGCTCAAGAACTTTACAAATGCGAACCTACAAGTTCGCCTCCTCAAATACAAAGATGAAACCTTCTCTACACTTTGATCACCAAAAATAACTCTCATAATAAGTATTCTAGAGAATGAATTTAGCAATGGAAAACTTAAGTTTGTGTGAGAAAACAAGATAGATTTGTGGGGAAAAAAACTCAAGAAATCCTTTTTAAAACACTAGAGAAAGCTCTTGGTAAATTCTCTTTTGATATGGAATTGAAGCTCTAAAAACTTGCTTAGAAACTCTGAAAAAGAGCTTTAGAAAAACAACCTAAAAATCTTACACAAAAATATGGCCAAAAAGTCCCATTTATAGAGGCATCAAAAAACTAGCCGTTGGGGCCATATCAACCGGCCGGTCGACTGGCGAACAGTCATCTTTATGATCGATGGGGTTGCTGGTCGACCGTCCGGTCGACCGCACCGAGGTCTTGACCTGTCGGTCGACCGAGAAAAGAACCAGAGAGCACTGCTCTTTGGCTGTCGACTGGGGCCAAATCCAGAGAGTAAACTCTTTGGATCGGTCGACCGCCTGGTCGACCGGCCCTCAAGCCAGGCTTGTGCACGTTGCCTGTGCACATCGGTTGACTATTTGGTCGACCGACTTCTGGTTCGGTCGACTGGTCGGTCGATCGCCAGAAGCCCAGGCCTGGATTTTAAGGGATTTAAAACTTAATCTTTTAATATCCTATAAAATCTCATAAAATCACATAAAATTTACAAAAATAGGTTCATGTATATATATTTGAAGAAAAAATATTTGTGACCAAAATTCAACACACAGTACAAACTTTTTGAACCATTTTTGTGATATAGAAATTAAGCTTTAAATCAAAGCTCGTATTTTTCAAAAACCAAACTTTTAAAATGAAAATCATTTTTTTTCAAAACTTGTTCAAATAAAAAACAAGACATTAAAACTCATTTGAAGCATAGTGTGTATGGATATGATCCAATACACATATAAGATAAAATATCTATGTTTTTGATAATAAGCTCAAAACAAAGTCTTGACTTAAACAAAACTTGAACAAATGATATAGAAACATCAAATAAGTTTTTTAAATATTTGAACCATCAATATGTATGAATAAAATCCAAATCACATATAAACCATATAAACTTGTTTTGATGAAATTTAATCATGAAACATAAGAATGTATACTTTGAAGCTCAAAACCAAAACGGTATTTTCTAAAATCAAAACTATTCTTATAAAAATATTATATAAATTTCGTGTGTGTGTATATGAGCTTGAACAGTCTACAACTAATTTATTTTTTATATTTTTCTAAAAATAAAATCTTAACACTTACAAAACTAAACTCAAGTCTTGAAAATTTTCTATTGACAATCTTCTTCTCTTTCTTGACTTGATCCAAATCTTGATCTAAAAAGCTAGACGCCTCTTGAGTACTTAATGCGATCTTTGAAGCGCGAGCTTTTGAATCAACACATGCTAACTTCAAAACTTGACTTCGATTTTTGTTGAAGCTAAACACTGACTAAGATCTTGATCAAATATCTGAAACTGTATAAACACAAGATCATTATACTATAACTACATGAGTTAATCACCAACAAAACTAGAGTGATGGGTCATTGGGCCAACAAGAGACTCAATTAATCTCAGTCCGTTGACAGGCAGCCTAGACCTCTTGACAGCTACGGGAATTTCCAGATTTCGAGTTGTTTCCTGATTGTGATTTTGAAGAGGTTTCCCAATCTCTTCTTTCAGAGTTGATTGATTGGATGGCTAGGATAATTTTGCTACAGATTTGAAAGGTTTAAATTTATTCTAGATGTTTATAAAATCCTTAGGGTTGTGAGTTTGATATATTGTGCTCAAGAGAAAGTTTCACCTTGTATTGAGAGTTTGAGAGATCCTAGAGAGAGATCTTTGTAAACTCTTGTATTGCTTCTCAGGTTAATAAGATTTTCTCCCTCTGCTTCCTCAAATCTTGTGTTTCTTAATTTGTCTTCTTTCTCTTGTGGTGATCAAGATATGTTGCTTGCTACGGTAGATCTCTCAGCTTTTTCGCATTTACTCTTATTGTTTGATGGTGTCTACCACAACTATTAGTATCAGAGTAATGGTTAGCAAGACAACCTCAAGGTGGAGAAATTCGATGAGAAGAATAAGTTTTTGTTGTAGAAAATGCGGGTAACAACATTGCTCGTGAAAGAGGGCACTCGCAAGGCCCTGCTTGATGCTGAGAAGATGTCATACAAGATAGAGAATGATGAGTGGATGGATCTCGTTATTCGATCTAAGGCCATTATTATACTATGCTTATCAGATGAAGTTCTTTACTATGTAATGAACGAGAAAATAACTGCAGGTTTATGGTGTAAGCTGGAGAGTCTTCACATGACA
Organism: Agave tequilana; assembly: GCA_038442645.1. Taxonomy (NCBI): domain Eukaryota; kingdom Viridiplantae; phylum Streptophyta; class Magnoliopsida; order Asparagales; family Asparagaceae; genus Agave; species Agave tequilana. The sequence goes on along the minus strand of JAVJIF010012964.1, from coordinate 50,876 downwards.
AAGAGTTTATCCAATAAAATCTTCTTGAAGAAGCTGTTGTACAGTCTTCGGATGAAGGAAGGAACATCGATTCTGCAACATCTCAATCATTTAATTGGATTTTAAGCGACATATTGGCACTAGAGTTGAAACTAGAAGACGGAAACAAAGGTTTACTATTGTTGTCTTCTCTTCCTCCAAGTTATGATCACTTGGCGACCACCATCATGTATAAAAATGAGATCTTAGCATTGGAAGATGTCAGGCAGATGTTCCAGAATAACGAGCTGATGAAGAAGACAGATTCTATAGAGAAGACTTCAAGATTGGTACTCAAGGAGCAGAGGAGAGATCACAAAGTAGAGAACCCGAGAAGAGTACTAAAGTTTCTAGTGGAATTTTGATTGCTACTACTGCAAACAGCGAGGGCATATGAAGAAGAATTTCTCCAAGTACAAGGAGATGCTAAAGAAGAAGAGTGGTCCAAGAGCTGATGGAGCTAGTACCAGTGGGAAACAGACAAATCAAGCCGACATAGCCGAGAAGCAGTTGAAGAACCATGTGATGTTCTATCAATGAATCTGAGCAGAGGCAAATGGAGGTTCTCGGATACTTGGTTTCTTGACTCGGGGTGCACATACCACATGTGCCCAAGGAAGGAGTGGTTCAATACATACGAGCCTTTTAAAGGAGGAACAATCTTGATGGGTAATGATGCTGCATGCAAAATAGTTAGAATAGACAGTATCTGCATGAAGAAAATTGATGGGCATTTGCTAACACTCAAGAACGTGAAACATGTTCTAGATCTGAGGAAAAACTTTCTCTTACTGGGAGCCTTGAAAGCTCAGGGATACAAGTTCACGGGAATGGATAGAGCTCTGAAGGTCATCAAGGGTTCCATGACGGTCCTCAAAGAAGAGCGTACGATGAACTTGTATAAGGTGATTGAAAACGTGGTGATTGGTGATGCTTTAGTAGCAACAGAGAAAGAGGACACTATAAGACTTTGGCACATGCTTCTTGGATACATGAGCGAGCGAGGTCTTCGAACCCTACACAGCAAAGGAGTCTATAAGGTATTAAACACTACAAACTCAACCTACGTAAATTTTGTATTATGGATAGACAGTTGTGAGTAACTTTTACTACCTTAGTGCACAAAACTAAGGGCTTGTTAGATCTCGTACACACAGATGCGTGGGGACCTTCATTAGTTGCATCCAAGGGGGATGCATATTATTAATATTATTATGTTACTTTTATAGATTATTTCTCTCAAAAATATGGGTGTACTTCTTGAAGTAAGAAATCAAAGGTATTTCAGAAGTTCAAGGAGTTGAAAGCCAGGGTGGAGAATCAAAAAGGGCAAAAGGTGAAGTCTTGAGGTCAGATAATGAGGGTGAGTATGCATCCTCAGAATTCAAAGAATACTTAGCTAGTAAAGTATTGAACACCTAACAATTGCAAGGTGGCCAGAACAAAATGGAATAGCATAGCATATGAATCAGACACTTCATAGTGTGCTCGTAGTATGAGGTTATAAGCTAACATGTCAGAAAGTTTTTGAGCAGAGGTAGTGAGTCATGCGAGCTATTTAGTGAATAGGTCCCCATCTATAGCCGTTAATCTTCATATCCCAGAAGTGATATGGTAAGAAAAGTCAGTGGATTATTCAACCTTATGGATATTCAGCTGCCCGACATACAGTCTGTTTGATGGTCAACTAAAGAACAAGCTGGAGTCTAAGTCAAAAAGGTATTACTTCATCGGTTTCACCAAGGGAACCAATACAGGCTTTAAAATCCAGAGAAGAAGAGTGCCTTTGTTAGCAGAGATGTGATCTTTGATGAAAAATCAGTATTGCAAGAAAACTCAAAGTCGGAGGACAAGACGCAAGGTGGATCTTCAGACAGTTCAGTAGATTCTCAGAGTAAGAAGTTTGAGTTTTCAGATAATCCCAACAAGCCTGTTGAGTTAGATGAAGACTCCTTAGATTTAGATGGAGACAAGCAGGAAGCTACTAAAGAGCAACAATTACAACCTAGGCCGTTGAGGCGGTCAGATAGAGTTTCAGTACTACCAATCAGATATGGCTGGTACGAGGACCAAGTCCCTTTTGCATTAATAACAGAAATTGGAGATCCTAACAGTTACAAGGAGGAAATCGAGATGATTGATAGTGACAAGTGGGCTATAGCCATGGAACAGGAGATGAAGTCTTTGAAAAAGAATCAAGCATGAGATTTGGTGAATCTACCAAAGAGTTCTAAAGTGATAGGTTGCAGGTGGGTCTTTTGAAAGAAGGACAGTAAGCAATAGGCTACTAGTTGCCAAAGAGTATTCTCTGAAGGAGGGTATTGATACAATGAGATTTTCTCTCCCGTAGTCAAACATAAATTTATTCGGTTATTGTTGGCAATCGTGGTTCAAGATGATCTCGAGTTGGAGCAGCTGGATGTGAAAATATCATTTCTGCATGGTGAGCTAGAGGAGTATACATGAAACAACCTGAAGTATTCTTTCAGGAAGGTCAAGAAATAAGGTGTGTCTTCTCAAGAAGTCCCTTTATGGGCTGAAGTAGTCTCCTAGACAGTGGTACAAGCAGGTCGACTCATTTGTGATTAAAGCTAACTACACCTGATGTGAGTATGACAATTGTGTTTATTTCAAGCAGTGCGATGATGATCTCATATATTTGCTATGTATGTGGATGATATATTGATTGCTACAAGAAATAAGACACATATTCAGAAGCTTAAAGTTCAGCTAAAAGAGGAGTTCGACATGAAAGATTTGAGAAAAGCCAAGAAGATCTTAAGTATGAAGATCAATCGAGACAGCAGTATAGGCAAACTCTAGTTATCTCAGGAGATTTTGTTCTCAAGATGTTGGAAAGGTTCAACATCGCTGAGGCAAGACCGATCACTACTATATTGGCATGTCACTTTAGGTTATCCTCCATTCGGTGTCCAAACTCACAAGAAGAGGAGGATCAGATGCCTCGAATACCATATGCGAGTGCAGTGGGATATGTATGCTATGGTCTAAACTAGATCTGACTTAGCCTATGCAGTTAATACAGTAGTCTGTTCATGTCAAATCTAGGCAAGCAACATTGGGAAGCGGTGAAGTGGATGCTACAATATCTGTGAGGGACTGTGAGATCAGGCTTGACATTTCAGAGGTTGAAAACAGAGAAGCCTAAGGTGTTACAATGATATGTTGATGCAGATTATGCAAGAGATCTTGATCAATGAAGTTCCACAACGAGTTATGTAATCACAGTAGTTGAGTGTGTTGTTAGTTGGAAGGCAGAGTTGCAAGATATCGTGGAGATTCAATGACAGAGGCATAGTACATGACTATAATTGAGGCATCTAAGGAAGCCTTGTGATTGAGAGGATTGGTCGGTACTTATGGCATCATACAGGATTCAGTTCAGGTCTACTGCGATGATCGGACTGTGATACATCTCGCTAAGGATCACATGTATCACAAGTAGACAAAGCACATTGATGTGAGGTATCACAAGATATGTCATTGGATTATAGTAGAAAAGGTTATTGACTTGGTAAAGATCAGTACGAAGAAGAATCTAGCAGACATGATGACAAAATTATTTTGGTTGAGAAGTTCAAAGCATCTCTGAACTTCATCAATGTTCTCCAAAGATAAGGTGAAGAATGGGCTCTTGAGAGGGAGCCGTGTGAAGTCACAAAAGGAGGGAAAGATGCTTCTTGATTGTGTTTTGGCCAATTTCTACAAGGGACTCATGGCATGTGGTCAAAGTGAAGATTGTTGGTATTTTGAGTATCTCACATCTATTGGAGAATATTACGTGACAAGATGGAGAAGATTCTAGAAGATTCAGCAGTATGCACAGACATGCACAGGCTCAGTGATTGAGGCACAACCTGCACATAAAAATAAAGAATTTCAGATTTAGAATGAAGATGTGCAAGTGCTCAATTCTTACCGCTATAGCAAGTGGCTATGCGGGTCGTGATCCACAAGGAGGGTTTTGCGATAGAAGCGTTTATGTTTCTTTATTGAAATCCTTATGAAAACAAAATGAAAGTTCTTCTTTGTTTTGAAGTTATGAAAATGAAAAAGAAAGTTATGTTAAAGTTAAAAGAAAACGGTAGAATGAGAAAGTGGAGAAAATTAGAAAGCGACTATGTACAAATGATTATTTACAAAGAAGTGAAAAAGGATGATTTGGAAGAGGTAATGTTGGTGATTTAATTTACAGAAATAAAAGAAAAGAAATAAAAACAATTACTCACCTTCTTTTCACCAAAAGCTTACCTTGAATCTTTAGCTACGATGTTACCTTGAAGTGGAGGCAATCAGCGCATAGCCCATAAGATGTGAGTATTGGTCTCCTCCACATTACATCATCAAGACAACTTCAAGAATGAAATGATACAGAGAGAGACTCCATTCCATCGTCATGAGCTATCGGTGGCACTCGCAAAGGCAAGGCTCTTTCGATGCTTTTAGACTCACTTGGAAGACAATTGTACCAAAAAGAAAAGTGAAGTAGAAAAGAAGAAGAAGAAGAAGACTAAAAGAAAGTACATACAAAGAAAGAACATCGATTCAATTTCATAACAATCAAAGAAAAGAAATAAATCTTACACCGGTGTCACTCCAGCTCAAGCTTCATTCTTGTTCTTCGATGAAAGTCTGATCTCCTCTTATTTACATAAATGAAAACTAAAATTACATGAAAAAGAAAAACAAAAACCTAAACTAAGAAATGGAAAAATAGTCTAAATCCTATCTCTGCATGGTCGTCCATTTTCAGTGCAAATACTGCCTTTTTATAGGCATAACCCACACGAGGAGGATCCCGGGGAGATCGGGGGAGCAAACGCTCCCCCTAACTCCCCAACCAAGCCGCGAAAACGCAGCTTTGGCCGCGTTTTCGCGGCCAGGGTGTGGCCAGGTGGCCACACCCTGTTGGTGGATCGCCCTGGTTTCACTTTCTGCCTTTATCTTCAGTTGGTTTTTCAGTTTGAGTCCCGTGTTGTGACGAAATGGCCTTGGATTCTTGGATTTAACCAATCGATTCTGAGAGGATTCTTCTCAACTGGTTTTCAACCTCTTGATTTTGCCTTGATTTACTGAGTGCGAATTAATTCTGATTTAATTCAAAATTTTGGTGGGCTTTGGGCTCATTTCTCTTCATCTCCTTAAAGAATGGGCCTGCAAATAAATTAAGCAATTAATTAAGACAATGCAAAGTTTTATTCTAGAATAAGTATGAAAATATGATACTAAATATGCAACATTAGCGACGATCACTCAGGCTATCAACAACAGTAGATGACTGTCGATAGCGAGCCAGGGCAGTCGACATGCAGTCAATCGCGACCCAATAGAGACTGAGGACGTCTCTGCCTGTCGATAGTTGACACTCTCAGTCTGTTAACAGTTAACACACAACTATCGATAGGTGATCGACTGTAGACCCAACAGAGAATCAGCCGATCTTAGTCTGTTTACAGGCGACCAACACCTATTCGGTCAACACCTATCGACAGCTGTAAAAATTTTTAGATTCTGAATTTTTTATGATAGGGATTTTGAAGAAGTTTCCCAATCTCTTCTTCAAGAGGCGATTGATTGGATGATTATGATGGTTTTGCTGAAGATTTAGAAAGTCTAGATTTATTTTAAATATTTATAAAATCCCTAGGGTTGTGGGCTTTATGTATTGTGCTCAGGAGAGAGATTTGCACCTTGTATTAAGAGTTTAAGAGATCCTATAAAGATTCTTGTAAACTCTTGTATTGATTCTTAGGTTAATAACCTCTATCAAATTTTGTGTTTCTTAATTTGTGTTCTTCTTCTTGTGGTGATCAAGATATATTGCTTACAACAGTAGATCTCTCGGTGCTTCCGTAGTTACTCTTATTGTTTGGTGATAGATTAGTATTCATTTTTGCATTATGTACATCACATTTCCCATTTATTTGTTAATAAAATGCTAGTTTCTAATTAATTTTCTCTGAATTTTTAGGTCCACAACTTAATGGAGAAGAAGGCCAAAAATCCTAATTTAATTGGGATTTAATAAGGATTATTCGAAGCCCAATCTAAAAAGCCCAGTTCTGTAACGAACTAGAGCATATTCAGAGAGAATAAGAAGCTTCTACAGGACATCTGGATAGAGCCAGGTTATCACACCAGACACTCGCACAACGGCCAAGGTTTTGCCACGAAAACGCGATTTTGGCCGCGTTGTCGCGGTAAATCTCTGGCCAGAACTGCGTTTTCGTGGCAAATCTCTGGCCATTGATGCATCGCTTTCTTTTACACCTGCGATGGACTAGACCTAGGGTTTTGGTGCCTATATAAAGACCCCCAGGGCCTTAGTGCGAGAGGGGGGAGAATTTATAGGAGAATTTTAGGAATTTCTTTAGGATTTACTTTAGAGCTCTTGTGTAATTTTCTTTTCTCCTTATTAGTCCATAATATATATATATATATCAAGAGAAAGAGAGAGAGAAAGTTCTATAATTTACTTGCGACAATCAATACAAGCTCCTTCTTCTTCCTTCTCTAGTTTTCTTGTTGTTTTTCCAAGCTTTTCTTCTTCCTTGCATATAATGTAATGATGTTTACTTTGTTGCATTTCAATTCCATGTCTAGATAACTTCTCGTTGGCATAGCTAATTAACTACTAACCCCACTAACCTCTAGCGATTTGATTGATAACCCACATGAATCAAGAAGCCTCACAAAGAGCCTTGTGCAAGCGAGATCTATGAATGGCTAAAGATGAAGGATTCTAACTCTAACACACTAACATGCAAGCTAATTCTCATATTTCATGCCTAACTACATGTTATAAATGATTTATTGATGTGCTAACCTTACTTTGTTTGGTGAAGTTAGAGAATACCTATTCATCCTTGTCGATACCGATCATGCACTTATAGTTCACCCCATGCTCACCTGTAAAGGGATCTTAATGGGGAGACCTTTGAGTTTTTGCCGTGTAACGCAAGGTGATAGGTGAAGAACTTTCATTCGTTAACCACATAACAGGTTCTTATAGCATAAGAGTGGTGAAGGGAAAGGATCCATTATGAGGCTCTATCATCAAGAAAGTTATTGGTTAGTGAGATTCATTAGTAGGAGGTTAGCCATGCATTTTTACATTCTCAAAAGAAAAATCTGCTTTTCTCTCTTTTCAAACTTTACTTCCTAAGTTCTTCTTTTCAAATCTTCTTCTTTAAACTTGTTCTCTTTTTCAAATTTTCTTTAAGCAACACTCATTTCATTTTTCAAGTTTTTTTCAAAAATGCTTTCTTTTCTTTTTTCACAACTTGTTTTCTCCTTCTTTGAATCAACCTCTTTTGCATTTCTTTTTCACTTCACATTTCCACAAACCTACCTTTTTTCTTTGTTTTCACCAATCACTAACACAATTCTTCTCTTCTACTTCTTCATTCTTTTTGAAATAAAGAAGAACATTCATTTTCTCAAAAACAAGATTTTAAAAATCAGACAAACGCTTCCATCCCATCCCCTCCCTACGGGTATGACTCGTTTTAGCTACTTTGCTACAAAGGGAAGTTCGAGGGAGCTACATTAACGTTAAATGCAACCCCAAGTCTTTGAGCATAAACATCTTCAACCACGCATAGTTTGCCCACTAAACTCTACTTGAACAAATTTTTGGCGCCGTTGCCTGGAAGGGGTAATGGTTTTTTCTTGTTTTCGAACTAGATGATTTTTCTTCTCTGTTGCAGGTTAAATGTTTTGGAATTAAAAAATCAAGAATAGCAGAAACATATAAGTGGTCTTGGCCCTCTACTCGTGAAAGCAGAGACCAACTGTCCTCAACTCTACCGCGAAAGCGCGACTTGCCGCGTTTTCGCGGCAGTTTTGAGTGAACTACTCACAATCTTTTTTGCAGGGCAGCCGGCTTTGCAAAATTAGCTTTCTTCAAGCATTAATTTTCTTGTACGCAATCACCAGTATACTGCTGATAAACCAATAATAAAAAGCTTGTTGCAAATTTAAAAATTGGTTTACACTCTTGCATCTAGGGCACGTATCTTTACGATTCATTTAAATTACTGCTGAAGAGTGCTAGAGTAAGGTACATACGCATTGCATATAAAATAGAATCAACTCTTGGCTGATTTATCAGTTTTGAGTGTATCTTATTTTGAATATCTTGTGCACTTGCACAAAATCGATTTTAAGGGTAACACCCAAATAAATAAGATAAGGTGAAAAAGCCATTACCATTGCTTAGCCCAAAAATAATCTGTCAAACACTGACAATCCCAAGCCTAATTTAAAACTTGATAGATGTTGTCCCCTAGGGACATCAGGACTCAATAGGAGATTGACCGAGGGTGAAACTTTTAAGAATCATACTCTTGTGAAATTGGTGTTTAAGATTGGGGATTAAGAGGTTAAGTCTCGAGGATACCGTGGTTTGGTGTAATTAAGGTCTGTTGCTTACGCACGGATATTTCCCACTGTATCTTACCCCTACCTGGCCGATTAGCTTGTGGTTCAATTTATACAACAATCTACCCTGGGTAATCGCTTAGTTAGGAGTCGTCTAGGTCCAAAAATCTTAAACTAGGCTTGGAGATTGCCTTTTTTTATTTGTTATTTTTCCTTTTTCGCTTGATTGTTGTTTGAGCATTGTTTATAGTGTAACTTTGCATGCAAGAGTGGTCAAGGGACCCAACAATATCATGACTAATTAGAAACACTTTGCAAGCACCTATACTGCTCGAAGAGTCACATCCAATCATGGCCAGTCATATCTCACTTTAGGATAAATTCTACCTCATCAGAACATCACTTCCTTTATGCATTCAGTTATCAGAAGCAAATGGTAACAACTTTGAGCTAAAATCGCAATCATGAACACTCTCCCAAAATTCATGGCATAGAATTTGAGGATGCATACTTCTTTATAAGGGAATTTGAAGAAGTGTGCTTGATGATGAGAATCCTCCAGCTAGTTGAAGATGCAGTTAGACACCGATTCATCCCATTTGCACTTAAAGGACCTAGCAAAGAAGTGGCTTTATAGTCCGGTTGGTTTAATTTCATCTTGGTACGATTTTGTAAAAGTTTTCTTGAAAAAATTTTACCCAATCTATAAGACCGCTCTCATCTAGAAAAAATTTAATGCAGTTTTTACAAGAGCCTAATGAACCATTTTGGAAGTACTTTGAGCGATTTAAGGACTTACCTGCCTAGTATCCACACCAGGATGTAGAGAAATGGCGGCTATGCCAAGTTCTCTACAATGATCTTGACTACCCCACGAAATCTCTCCTTGAAATGATGTGTCAAGGAGAATTCTTAAAGAAGGACAAGGACCAGGGATCAGATTTATATGAAGCCTTAGCTGAAAAATAATCCAAAGAAAATTTTGTCCAGATAAGTTTAAAAATCAGAATCCAACAATTTTAAAAACTGAACTCCACTCAATAGAATCCTCTATAGTTACAGAAGCCAAACTTACCCACCTGATGAGGAGACTAGAACTTTTAGAAGTAAAGAAACAAGACATGATAAACCAAGTCAACCCACCCCAAATGACAAATCCAGGTTGCACTTACTACCATGCACTAAACCATGTCTTTGAAGAGTGTCCAATTTACCTAACTCAACAAATATTACCGGACAGCATGAATGCAGCTTTTGCCAGATCGAATAACAATCCATACTCCAAGACTTACAATCCGAGATGGAGAAATCATCCCAATTTTTCATGGAGATAGAACAGTCATGAACAGAACAGACCAAATCTTCACAATCAATTTCCTACTCATAATTATCAGTCCAATTATCAACCCGATTTTCAGGCCAATTTTCAATCAAATTTTCAGCCCAACTTTCAACAAAATTTCCAACCTCAAGCTCCATAACATTCTTTTCAATATCCACTTCCAGAGGAAAAAATGACTGATTTGGAGAGAGCCATGAAAAACTTGGCAAAACTCAAGCTTCAATGATGAACAAGTATAATTAGGTCATCAATAGGTTAGAGGTTCAGATTAGTCAATTGGCTAATTCACTTAGTGAAAGACAAAATGGAGTATTACCAAGCCAACAATTGACTAATCCTAAGAAATCTTTCCCAATGCATGAGGTCCAAGATACTCAGCCAAATCAATGTAATGTTGTTCATATCTTAAGATCTGGGAAGTAAGTGGACAACTAAGCTTCTTCACCACCAGTTACCACTCAACCAAAATCCAACTCAAATGAAGCCTCTTCATCCACAAATTCCAAACCAAACACTTCAGAGAATGGAGAAAAGGAAAAAAGTAAAGTCAACTGAAGATGTGAATAAGCTATAATACCTTTCCTGAATAGTCTAAAAAACAATAAATCCAATGCTTAAATGGAAAAGATTGTAGAAATGTTCAATCAAGTAAAAATCAATGTTCCACTTCTTGATGCCATACAACAAGTGCCTTCATATGCAAAATTTTTGAAAGACAAGTGCACCAAGAAAAGAAAAAATAATGTCCCTAAAAAGATCTTCCTAGCCACAAATATCAGTGAATTGTTATCTGAGCCCATTCCTGTTAAATACAAACACCCCGGGTGTCCAACCATTGCATGTACCATAGGACAGACTATCATCAATAGGGCATTACTTGATTTGGGAGCAAGTATCAACTTGCTCCCCTTTTTCATGTATCAACAGCTTGAGTTGGGTGAATTTCATCCAACACGAGTAACAATTCAATTAGCTGACCGATCAGTAAAGGTCTCCAAGGGGAAAATAACTGATGTTCTCATTCGAATCAGGGAGTTTATCTACCCCATGGACTTCATCGTTCTGAAAACACAACCTGTTCTGACTCCATGACTCCAAACTCTGGTCATTCTAGGATGATCATTCCTTGCTACAACAAATGCAATAATAAACTGTAGGAATAGTTCGATGCGATTAACATTTGAAAATATGACCAAAGAGGTAAATGTTTTTTATCTGAGAAAACAACCTCGGGACTCTGAAGACCAAACTTTTGAAGTGATTTGATAGAAGGCTTAGCAAGTGAGCATGAGAAGAACTGGAATATGAACCTGAATATGAGTTTGAATTAGAGTCAGATGACTTCAATGTTGATCAAATTGTAAATTTTGCAGTAGTATGGGCCACAAACACAACTCCAACTCCTTTGAGTCTTAAACCACCAGATTTACCTCCAACTGAAAAAAAATTCCTCCTCTAAATTAAAAGCTCTTCCTGATCACCTCAAGTACGTGTACTTAGGGGAGAAAGAATCTCTTCCAGCGATCATCGCTTCTCAATTAACTGAGAAACAAGAAGAGGATCTTCTTATCGTGTTGAGGGACAACAAAGAAGCCATTAGATGGACAATAGCTGACATCAAAGGACTTAGCCCAACAATTGTTCAATACCGCATCTATTTATTGAAGAGGCCAAACCAAAACGTGATCCACAACATAGGCTGAACCCAATAATGTAAGAAACCATTCAAGTATAAATACTCAAGTTATTAGATAATGGGATAATCAATTCCATATCTGATAGTCAGTGGATTAGCCCGGTCCACGTTGTGCCCAAAAGCGCTGACTTTACAATGGTAGAAAATGAGAAGAAAGAATTAGTGAAAACACGTCTTCTCACGAAGATTCGAGTTTGCATTGATTACCGCAAATTGAACTCTGCCACTTGTAAAGACCACTTTTCTCTTTCATTCATTGATTAAATGTTAGAAAAAATAGCTGGACATGCATACTATTGTTATCTGGATGGATATTCTGGGTACAACCAAATCCCGATTGCCCCTGAAGATTAAGAAAAAATCACGTTCACCTATCCATTTGGACATTTGCATACCGTAGGATGCCATTTGGATTGTGCAATGCCCCAGTAACGTTTTAACGTTGCATGCCTAATTTGTTCTCAGACATGGTTGAACATTTTCTGGAAATATTCATGAACGATTTCATAATTCATGGAGATTCTTTTGACCAGTACTTGCATCATCTAGAATTAGTTCTTAAAAGATGCATATAGAAAAACTTGACACTAAATTGAGAAAAGTGTCATTTTATAGTCAAAAGGAGAATCATTTTAGGGCACTAAATTCAAGCAAAGGAATTGAGGTTGATAAGGCAAAAGTTGAAGTGATTGCCAAACTCCCTGAGCCGAAGTGTATAAAAGACATTAGATCTTTTTTAGAGCATGCCGAATTCTATAGAAGATTCATCAAAGTGTTTCACAAGATTGCTAGACTGTTGATGAATCTATTAGCAAAGAATGTGCCCTTCCATTTTGACGAGAGATATTTAAAAGTATGAGAGGTTAAAATAAGAACTTATCTCTGCTCTAATCATTTTGGTACCTGATTGGACAAAACTTTTTGAACTCACGTGTGATGCCTCTGATTTTGCTATCGGTGCTATTTTAGGATAACACATTGATAATAGGCAATACATGATTATTATACGAGTAGAACATTGAATGACGCACAACTCAACTAGACTACGACTAAAAAAGAGTTTTTAGCTGTAGTCTTTGCGTTCAAAAAATTTAAACAATACCTACTCGGATCCAGAACAACTACGTTCATGGATCATTTCGCACTGAGGTACTTAATGGCAAAGAAGGATGCTCAATTAGACTCATTCATTGAATCCTTCTTTTGCAAGAGTTTGACCTCGAAATAAAAGACAAAAAAGGCATGGAAAATATGGTGACAAATCATCTTTTTCGTATATCAATGCACCTGTAGAAACAACACCAATAAATGAAGGTTTTCCTGACGAGTAACTCCTAGCTGTATGTCATGAGTCTTAGTATGCAGATATTGTGAACTATCTTGCTACCGGGAAAATCCTTTCTAAATGGTCAAATCAAGACAAACATCATTTCTTTTCTCAGGTTCAGTTTTTCTTTTGAGAAGAACCATATCTCTTAAAATGCTGTCCTGATCAAATTATTAGACAGTGTCTTCCTGAAAATGAACATAGCAGCGTGCTGGCATTTTATCATGAGCTTGCGTGTGGTGGTCACTTTGGTCTAGGCAAGACTGCTGAAAAAGTCTTCAGAGTGGGTTCTATCGGCCCACACTTTTCCAAGACTCTTTAAATTTTTGCAAGCTATGCAAAAACTACCAATTAACGGGTAGGATTTCAAAAAGAGACATGATGCCCTTAAACCTCATTCTTGAAGTAGAAATTTTCGACGTTTGGGGCATCGACTTCATGGGGCCATTTTCCATTTCTTTTGGCAACCAGTACATTTTGATTGCAACTGATTATATGTCAAAATGCATAGAAGCAGTGCCAATTAGGACAAATGACAACAAGATTGTTGTCAAATTTCTAAAAGAGAATGTCATTTTCCGCTTTGGTGCCCCCGTGTGATAATAAGTGACAATGGGTCGCACTTCTGCAACAAAGCTTTTGAAGCATTAATGCGGAAGTACTTCGTAACACATAAATTATCCACGGCGTATCATCCTTAAACCAATGGGCACTTTGAGGTTACAAATAGACAAATTAAGCTCATACTGAAAAAAACTGTAGGACAAAACCATAAAGATTGGTCCATAAAGCTTATAGATGCGCTATGGGCTTATCAGACCGACTACAAGACTGTCTTCGGTACGTCCCCGTATAGAGTAGTATTTGAGAAACCCTGCCATCTGCCGGTTGAACTGGAACAACGTGCTTTATGGGCGATCAAGCAACTCAAATTTGTTTTCAATAAGGCTGATGATTTATGAAAACTGCAGATTTTAAAATTAGAGGAGATACGAAATGAAGTATATGATAATGCTAGAATTACCAAAAGTAGAACCAAGATTTTTCATGATCACTCCATACATCGAAAAAATTTTGTCCCAGAACACAAAGTTCTGCTTTACAATTCTAGGCTTTATCTTTTTGCGGGCAAATTGAAAACCTGATGGTCAGGTCCCTTTATAGTACAAACGGTATTTCCTCATGGTGCAGTGAGATATCTGATCCAAGAAGTGGTAACATTTTCAAAGTCAATGGCCAGAGACTGAAACTCTTCTTGACTAAAGAGCCTGAACCCTCTGAAGCACATATTGTGGGTATCATAGACCCAATTTATGACTGACTCAAGTTCACACCAATCATCCCTTTGCATTACAATTGAAAATTTTAATAAAAGGGAAATCTAATAAAAAAAGAAAAAACCATAAAAATAAAAAAATTAAAAAAATAAAAAATTAGGACCCCATTGTAAAAAAAAATCCCACTAGGATTTCTTTTTGTGTATATATTCCACCTTTTCCCTAAAAATACAAATTCAAAATCCTAGTATAGGAATTTTTGCCTATACCTAGGGCTAAAAAAAGAAACTCACCTCATCCTCCCTCCATAAAAACCCTCTCATCCTCTCTCCCGTGCCTCAAACCTTAACCTAACCTCAGTCTGAAGTAAGAAAGAGAGAGAGCGCTGCCTCGAACGAAACCCTTTCTCCTCCTGCTTCCTAATTGTCACGGAAAACCCTAGAAGGCCGCGGATCCGTGGCCCTCCTGTCGACTGCAGAGCGCCGCCAAATTTTCACATAGTCGATTTTTCGCGTAGATCTCAGATCTACAACCAACCTCTGTTGTTCTTGCTTGGATTGGCCAGAGCAGTCCTTATTTCATTTTCTCCCCACGAATTCCGAGGGAGGTTTGTATCCTCTAATCCTTTCTTCCACAAATTTTAATTTCCAGATCCATGGCACCCTTTATTTTTGCTGGAAAAGAATTTTCTAAGATCTTGACTGATATTAATGGATATGGCCATGTGTTTTTGGATAGGATTAAAGAAAGAAATTGGTATGGTCTTGTGTATGACAATTCTGAGTTTGAATTATACTATTGTCCTGAGCTTCTCAAAAAATTCTAGACACGCATTGACACTGCTACTATTGATCTTGACCATCAACAATTTATTGTGCACTTTGACGCTGGGGATATCATAATTACAATTGACATGATTGAGAACTACACACAAGTCCCCAGTGCACCACAACACAATAAGCCCTTACCCCTTATAGAATACATGGGCCATTATGGGTGCCCGTTGTACAGAGCAAGACCGTGGGCTTAAGTTAGCACAACCTTTCGCAATGTCCATTGTGTTGGACGATGGGTCCAACGCAACATATTAAGCCTTGACCATACAACATCTTTTAATAGGCCTGTGTTGCAAATTATCCATAGCCTGATGACTAGGCAGCACACGATCTGCCTAAACATGGTCATTCTCCATAGTTTGATTACCATCTCCCAATATACTAAGGGTGCAAAGTACTCCCATCATGTATTAGCCACCCGTCTGTGTAGGAATTTTCTACCAGATAAGATCTTTTTTACATATGATGGAGTCTTTGTGGCCCCTGAAATGATAACTAGTACGTATAACAGTTGCCTACAAGCTATTTGGACACCTACTATCCAACCAGAGGATATCCTAGCTGAGTCCTCTTCTGAGGAATAGTTGGAGGAGGAGGATGAGCCAGAGTTTTGGCATCAACCACCACCCACTGATTCAGGTGCCTTCATGTCTTTCATTTGGAAAGGCATGAAGAAGATTTTCACGGGACAAATTCGGCTCCGACGACATATGGAGGAGCAATCTGCACAACTAGAGCATTTAGAGGAGGGTTTACAACGATCACGGTCGGCCAACCGAGCACTTCGGTCAGTCCGAGCCGTCGAAGAGGGTAACCTCTTTTCACTTTCCTTATTTCATCCATTCATAACATACTGTATACATTGAGGACAATGCATGAGATAGGTATGGGGAATGGTACTAAAATATTATTTTCTCTTTATTTTTAGGATTTACTCTTTATTTTAGCATTTTCTTTTCTTTTTATTTTCTAAGATTTTTCTCTTTCTTCTAGGATATTTTTCTTGATTTTCTTTAGATTTTTCTAGATTTTCTTATTAAAAAAATTTGTATATAAAAATAAGTTTTGATTCACTTTTAAAAAATTAAATTGATCTTAGAAATTAGGAAAACTTTAAAATGGAATTTCTTAATTTTTGTTAAAATAAGAGGAATTGTTGGATTTTTAGGTTAAGGAAGAAAGATTAGAAAGATAATTAGATCTTGAATTGTTTCTTAGAATTCTATACGCATATATATTGGGGGATTAAAACAAAGACTTAAATACCCTTATTAATATATATATAATTGTATAAATAAATAAAATAAAGTATTTGACCACTAATTAAGCTGATTAATGGTGCTTTAGGAAGTATCATTAGTCACACCTAACGATGGTAAAAAAATAAACACTTTAGCTTCGTGGCCTTATTCACTTGAGTATTTGAACCTGAGGGATGTATTCTCATCTAGTACCCTAAGGCCGTCTGGTCTGGGAACCATTGGTTCAAGACCTGCTACGTAAGTGGACTAGAAAGCCTAAGGAAACTAAAGAAAAAATAAAAATAAAAATTATAATAATATATGTATGTATGTATGTGTCTATATATTATATTACACATACACACACACACACACACACAGATATACACACACACACACACACATAAAGGTATCATAAGTCCAAGTTAAAATCCCTCATACATATAAGTGTATACTTTCTAGGTTTAATAACAGATCAAATAATCAATCTAATCTCGATCCTTTAGCCCTAATTGATAACAATCCCTTGCACGGAGACTTGAATTAAGAATAAATAGTTAAAGGTTAACCTAAAAACCATAGATCACTTAATTTTTGCAAGAATAGATTATAAACTTTTCTCCTTTTCAAAAAGAATTTTCAAAACACTAACATTTGTTTTTTTTGGGATTTTGTGGGTGTAATCCGGTAAAAACTCTCATGAGACAACACTCCTCCTCTAGGCGAAACCTAGAGGTTTAACGACTTGTTGCACACGCTCACTGCAATCGCGTCACCTGCAAAAGTGGTGTAATAACATCTCTTGTTTAGGTTTTTCTTCTTTTTTTATTTTGCTCGAGGATGAGCAAAATCTAGGTATGGGGGTGTAATTAGTATTCAATTTTGCATTATGTACATCACATTTAATAAAATGCTAGTTTCTAATGAATTTTCTCTGAATTTTTAGGTCCACAACTTAATGGAGAAGAAGGCCCTAAATTCTAATTTAATTGGGATTTAATGAGAATTATTTAAAGCCCAATCCAAGAAGCTCAGTTCTATAACGAACCAGAGCATATTCGGAGAGAATACTACAGGACATCTGGATAGAGCCAGGCTATGCTCGTGCAACAACCAAGATTCTGTCGCAGAAACGCGGCCCCGTTGATGCATTGCTTTCTTCTATGGTCGCGATGGACTGGACCTAAGGTTTTGGTGCCTATATAAAGACCCCAGGGCCTCAGTGCGAGAAGGGGGAGAATTTAGAGGAGAATTTTAGGAATTTCTTCAGATTTTCTTTAGAACTCTTGTGTAATTTTCTTTTTTCCTTATTAGTTCGAAAAATAGAGAGAGTTCTGTTATTGACTTGTGGCAATCAATACAAGCTCCTTCTTCTTCCTTCTCTAGTTTTCTTGTTATTTTTACAAGCTTTTCTTCTTCCTTGCAAATAGTGTAATGATGTTTACTTTCTTGCATTTCAATTCCATGTCTAAATAACTTCTCTTTGGCGTGGCTAACTAACTACTAACCCACTAACCTCTAACTATTTGATCGATAACCCACATGAATCAATAAACCTCACAAAGAGCCTTGTGCAAGAAAGAGTTATGGATGGCTAAGATGAAGGGTTCTAACATGCAAGCTAATTCTCATATTTTCTACTTAACTACATGTTATAGATAATTTAATGATGGGCTAACCTTGCTTTGTTTGGTAAAGTTAGAGAATACCTATTCATCCTTGTCGATACAAATCATGCACTTGCAGTTCACCTCATTCTCTCCTTTAAATGGATCTTGATAGGGTGACCTTCGAGTTTTTGTCGTGTAACGTAAGTTGATGGGTGAAGAACTTTCATTCATTAACCACATGACAAGTTCTTATAGCACAAGAGTGGTGAAGGCCAAAAATCCATTGTGAGGCTCTATCATTAAGAAAGTTATTGGTTAGTAGGATCCATTAATAGAAGGTTAGCCATTCATTTTTACAATCTTAAAAGAAAATTCTACTTTTCTGTCTTTTCAAACTTTACTTCCTAAGTTCTTGTTCTCAAATCTTCTTTTTAAAACTTGTTCTCTTTTTCAAATTTTCTTTATGCAACACTCATTTCATTTTGCAAGTTTTTTTTCAAAACCGCTTTCTTATCTTTTTTCATAACTTGTTTTCAACTTCTTTGAATCAACTTCTTTTGCATTTCTTTTTCACTTCATATTTCACAAACTAACCTTTTTTACTTTGTTTTCACCAATTACCAACACAATTCTTCTCTTCTACTTCTTCATTCTTTTTGAAACAAAGAAGAACAATCATTTTCTCAAAAACAAGATTTTAAAAACCAAACAAACGCTCCCATCACATCCCCTCTCTGCGGATATGACCCATTTTGACTACTTTGCTATAAACAGAAATTTGAGAAAGCTAGATTAACCTTAAATACAATCCCAAGTCTCTGAACATAAACATCTTCAACCACGCACGGTTTGCCCTCTGAACTCTACTCGACAGTGGTATCTATCAAAACAATCTGCTCATGGTAAGACTTCATATGGGTTTGATGTACTCTTATTTTCAACAATCGGAGCAGCATTCAATGCCTGTCGAAGAATATGCTCACTCGGTAAATGCTATTAATGAAAGTAATTCAATTTTCTTAACAATAGGTCTGTGAGATTTTTTTTGTTCATTATGCAATTGCTCTCGGTTTGTATACAACTACATTGATTTTAGTAAAAGGTGCTTTAGATCCACGTGGTTCCAAATTAATACCAAATAGAAATAATGTCGGTTATAATTTTTGTTATGATGACCCGGGACGTGGGACTACCTCTGATATTTCTTCTTGGGACGCCTTTTGTTTTGTGGTTATCTAGATGTCAAATACCATTGGATGGGTCACCTTTTATTGGCATTAGAAACATATTACATCATGGCTGGGTAATTTTCGCAATTTAATGAATCTTCCACTTACTTGACGGGGTGGTTAAGAGATTATCTATGGTTAAATTCTTCACAACTTATCAAAGGATATACCCCTTTTGGTATGAATAGTTTATCAGTATGGGTGTGGATGTTTTTATTTGGTATCATGCCCCTCTTCTTTAAATACATTATAGCGGGGATACGACGAAAGCCGGCGATGCATATACACGTGGAGAATACCCTACATGTATATACGCTAAGCCTCAATACAGAAAATTATTCATAATGTAATAAAATATTCTAGCTGATTTAAACAAGTACAAGTATATCTACAAAAGAGTCAGTGATAATAATTGTATAGGAACAAGAATAAGAGTCAATATCAGGAATATAGAAATACATACGAGAGATGAAAAGGGTGCGTTCCTTCTAAAGTCTCGCACGCACTAATCATATATCCAATACTGCAAAGTATCCAAGCTAATTCTGAGGAAGCAACCTTAGGGTCGTCAGAAAGCGACCTAGTGAGTGGTAAAATAAAAAAACAGTAATAATATACTATAATAGTATTACACTCATAAAAATATATACTACATGTTTAAATAACAGTGATACAATACAATTATAGCTACAATCAGTATATATATATAGTACAATTATTATATCTGCATCATAACATTATTAATACCTAGCATATTACAACGATGTTACTTCTTCAATATTATATAATATATGATTAATACAATAACAATATCAAACAGGAAGAGTTTTACATATATCAACTAACGATATATTATTATATAATTATTAAAGTATTTATAGCCATTAACGTGTTTTTAATATGTAATATGAGATAAGATACAAAAATTAATTATATACTATTGAGATCAATTTGTACTGTTAACATGTATTAAGTATTAATTATACCATATTTATTGTTTAATTTTTAATTGTAATAGAAATTAATCCTAAAAATGACATGAACTGTAACAGGAGTTAATACTAACAATAACATGAACAATAATAATTGTTGATTCTAAAAGTAGCATGAAATGTTACTGGGATTAATATGAGCATTTATACAAGAAATAAATCATGTTATAGTGTATGTGAATATATAAGAACAGTATCTACAAAAAATACATGAAGTGCAGAATAAATATGCATAGTAACGAGCTAGCAAATAAGAAAATTAGGAAGATCAATATAATATACAGAGGCAAGATATCATGCAGGTGAAAAGCAGTATACTAAATTATATAATAATAACAATCAGTATCACTTGATATTTTAGTCAATCTATTCCAGTATCCCAAACTATTGGCAGTTCATACGGAAGCCCGTATTTCAGCCAAACTCATCTGAATATGGCATACGGGTACCATCATCTGAATGAGAGAGTGGCGAAATAACAAGTATTCATGTCATCATCATTGTTTATATCATTTTATTATGTTAATTGAAAACTCAAGATCAAGAGCTTTAATCAGGTGGGTGTATCCGTGCATCCCAGAATCACAGCCTTAAATAATCACCTGACTGCTGAAACTAGGGCCCTCCGCTAAGAGGAGAACAAAAATAGGAAACATGAAGCTCAATAAGCTGTATATAGTCAGTAGGCAGTGCTACCACATCCCCTACAGTGGGACTAATATGGATCCAAGACATCCGCCCTATAAGATCTAGCCAACCGTTTAGTTTCCCCCAATATTTAGTTTATTTAAACTACACAGTATATCATGAACAATAACAGTGCTTATAGAATATATCAAGATAACAGGACATGTACAGGATAGAAGGAGGCATGAGATCCATAAGATGTGGGATCATAGAGGTGGCCTCCACGGGTTCGAGAGACGACCCCCGCCACATATGTGGCGTGGCACTTTGCTCCGTGTGGCAATTAATTTCGCACATCTTAGGTCAATTGCCGATATGTCCAAGTAACATGAGTATCATGTCGATATCAGGAATATAGGAAACAATCATGTACTGTATTCAAGAAATATTCATGTAATAGTAATATAGGAATATTCAAGTAATAGTAATTCATATAACATTAATAGTGATCCATATAATAGGAATTAGGAACAATCAACTCATATATACAGATGAATCCATATAACAGTGATATAAGAGCATGACATGATAGTGTCCACGAACATAATATATATGAATGTGTATACGATATAATAATAATTCATGAAATCAGAAATATGTGTTCAGTATAATAATATATGTTCTCGTGAATCAGGTAAAGGTGACAGTGTCAGGGCGTCATAGTTAATATGAACCTGTATCAATATATACATCAGTGTTTGTTGTTATGATTTTAATATTATTAACATGATCAATATCATTAATTATCTATTATCAAATGCTTCATAACATTATTAAACATTACTAATTTACTATTTTGGGATATCTTTAATCTACATCATGGAAATCACTAATCCATTTATATTCTATATTAAATCAACAATCACAATAAAATATTATTTTATTGTATATGTTTAATAAGCACTCATACATATTTTTAATTACAGTGATTTACCCTATACATAAGTTATTAAACAATATTTACATTTTATTTAATAAATTAATAAATTAATTTTATTTAATATGATAAAATATAATTTAAAATAAAAACACACACATATTTTAATTGAAGCGGTTTACTGGCACAAGATTTATTGAACGATAAATACAATTTAATAAATTAATTTTATTCATCACATTCAAAAATAACCTATAAAATAAAAACACTTATATAGTTATTACAGGAATGTATCTCCTTTTCTATGATCGCAATAGCTCAAGAATTGGTCAAATCGGATTCTGAATTGTCAAGATATCGCCCGAACACTAAAATTAATAAAATAGGTTAGATATGTGATTTTTAGGGTCTAAAATATAAATACTATAAATTGTCAGGGGGTTTTATGTAAATTTACCTTTATTTAGTTTTGAAAGCGGGCCGGGTTACTATCTGGATGGGTTCAGATCCAATAATCCAAACTCGATAGACTGAAGTGATTTGGGTTTTGGGTTAATAGGTTAACGGGTTGCAAATGGGTTTGGGTTTGGATTTTTATCATGAGAGAGAGAGAGAGAACATGGAGGAGGAGGAGGAGAAGGCAGCGGGGGATAGGGCAGCGGCCAGCGACGCTGGCATATGGAGGCCTGGCCAGCCGGCGGCGCTAGAGGGAGAGAGGGATAAAAAGAGAGAGAAATGAAGGAGAAAGAAGAGAGAAAGAGAAAGGAAAGAGAGAGAAAGAAAGGGGAGGAAGGGACTAGGTTGGCGCGGCTAGGGGCGACGATCTGCCATCGGCGACAAGCTGCAGGTGGAGGAGGAGTAAAGGGGGAGAGAGAAGAAGAAAGAAAGAAAGAGGAGAGAAGAAAGATAGAGAGAGTGTGAGGTGAAGGAGAAAGTAAAGAGATGGAGTGGTGGATGGCCTGCCGGCGGCTAGGCTTGGGTAGCGAGTGGATTAGGTAGAGGGCAGAGCGAGGGAAAAGAGAGGTAAGGAGAGAGAAAGATGTAGAGAGTTAGACAGAGAATAGAGAGAGATTTAAAGAGGGGGTCGATGGAGATGAGGTAGTGGAAAAGAAGTCAGTGGAGGAAGGGAGTAGAAAAATGGAGAGCAAAAAAAAAGAAAAGAAAAAGAAATTTTATAATATTATTTAATTGAGTGAAATTTTTATTAATTCAGAAAAATTTTCAAAAATTCTCAAAAATATAAAATATTTCCCTGAACAATGATATGAAATCAGATTCTTGAAATTCAACCCATTTTGTTAATTAAAAATTTTAGAGTCGATAAGCGATATCAGTCGACATCGAATTCAAGAATTTTTCAAAAAAATTCAGAAAAATTTCAGAAAATTTATAAAATCTAAAATATTGAGAATTAATATTTGAAACTGAACTGCTCACAATCTGAATACCAAGAAGGTCAAAATAAGTATTTTCACCGTATCGGGTACTAGTACTGGGATACGTACATGTAGAACTAGGGGTTACATTTGGGCATTTTGTTTGGGCTATTGGATTTATAATTTTTTACTAGGGATATTGGCAAGAGTTAACTGAAATTTTAGCATGGGCTCATGAATGCAGGTCTTTGGTTAATTTGATTCGACGGAGAGATAAACCAGCGGCTCTTTCTTGTGTGCAGGCAAGATTGGTTGGATTGGCACATTTTTCCGTAAGTTACACACATTCACTTATGCACTTTCTTGATTGCCTCTTCATCAGAAAAATTTGGTTAATTTAGTTATTTTTAATTCATTCTGTATTGTATCAACAACAGTCTCATTTGATTCGATGAAGAAGGGGACCCTTCTTGTCACGCCCCGCTTCCCAAAATACGCGGAAACGGAGTCGCGACGAAGGTCGGCGACGTATGTACGCGAGAAAAATACTCACGCACAGACGCTAAGCCTAAAATAACCTAAAAAAGCTATAAAATCTACCATGATGAATCAATATCACTGCAATATGACATATAAATATCTAACACAATGATAGCAGATGAATAAATGAAAGAAATGACAACTGGATGCGATAAAAAATAGACTCAGAAAATAACATGAATAAAAGAGTAAGAATACCTATAATCAAGAAAAGAGAGACTCCAGCTCCTCATAACGAGTACTATCACACGAACACCTGAACAACATAAGAAGGTGTCCAAAAAATTCTTGGACGTACGAATTCAGGGTCGTCAGAAGCGGCCTAATGAGTGTGTGTAAAGGAAAATGTGTCGTGCATAACAACGCAAGCAATAACAACATGATAACTGAAATGAAATAGAACAGAATAATCAATGTTAAGAATAAAGATATGAACAATATATAACTGGTATCCTGACTACTAATGTCAAGATGGGTAACCTAGCATATGTCACTAGTCTGGTATACAATCCGGTCATGTGTACAATCATATATCGATCATATTTATATATACGTTCAATCAGGGGATCACGATCAGTCACAATATATTAACAGTTTATCATTATTAATTATGTTAGCGAACTCCAATTGCCACATGTAATAGACGCATTCCATACTACGCCTATTACACGTGCCAATCGAGGTCCTCAGTTATTAAAACTGATCAGTTGGAGACATTGTCTGTATTTTAGGTGGGTCCCGTGCATACCCAGGACTACGGCCCATACTCCTGGCGCTGAACCAGGACCTACCGCAAGGTAGTCAGGAACATGTATAACAGGAACAGGAACAGGACGGGGTGCCAGTCACCCCACGAAAACCCTGCAGTGAAACTCTCTTTCGGTTGCGCAACCTATATCCTAGGTCCACCCAAAATACAAACGCTGTCTCCTCCATCAATTTTCCTAGTCCTAGTGTAAGTTGTTTAATTTAGTTGTCAAAATTATTAATGTACATGTTACCTAAATTTACTGGGATAACTCGGTAATGATAACAGTAACAACTTCAAAAGTGAAATTGTGATACATGTATAACAGAATATATATATATATATGTTGGCCCAAAGGCCCATCACTCTAGTTTTGATGATGATTAACTCATGTAGTTATAGTACTAATGATCTTGAGTTTATTTAGTCTCAGATATTAGATCAAGATCTTAGTAGATGTGTAGCTTCAACAAAGGATTTCAAGTCAAGTTTTGGAGCTAGCACGTGTTGATTCAAGAGCTTGTGCATCAAGACCACATCAAGTACTCAAGAGGAGTGTAGCTCTTTGGATCAAAGTTTGGACCAAGTCAAGAAGAGGAAGAAGACTTCAAGTGAAGACCTTCAAGAGAAGACTTGTGTCTAGGTTGTTTTGTTAAGATTTTATTTTTAGATAAAATGTAAAAAATAAAATAGTTGGTGGATTGATCAAGTATACCATATACACTCACACACTAGATTTAGTTGTGTTTTCATAAAAGAGCTTTCATTTTGGAAAAGAGTTTTCATTTTGAAAATACTGTTTTAGTTTTTGGAGTTCATTATATACATATGTTTAACCAAAAATATTTTAGATCTTAATGTCAAAAACATAGATATTTCATCACATATGTGTAGTGGATCATATCCATACACATTAAGCTTTAAAAGTGTTTAAAATATCTTGTTTTGTATTTGGAGAAGTTTTGAAAAAAATTAATTTGGAAAAATACGTTTTTGTTTTAAGGCAAAATTTTTTAAGTCACAAAAATAGTTCAAAATGTTTGTAACATGTTTTAATTTTTACTCAATCATATTTGTATATCAAAGTATTTTACTGAACTTATTTTTGTAGATTTTTAGAGATTTTACCAGATTTTATTGAAGGAAAAATGACAAACTTTTAATCCCTAAAAGAATACTGTTTTAGCTTCTACCGGTCGACTGCATGGTCGACCGAGATAGAGGCCGGTCGACCGGGTGGTTGACCGACGTGCACAAAACGTGCACGCCTTGTTTAGCTGGAGGGCCGGTCGACCGACCCAGAGTTCTGCTCTCTGGAAATGGCCCCGGTCGATCGGGCGGTCGACCGGCAGAGAGCTCTGCTCTCTGTATCCAGGCCACGATCGACCGGCCGGTCGACCGCTGGCCCAACAGTCAGAAATCTAACCGTTGGCCGATCGACCGGGCGGTCATCGACCGGGCGGTCGACCAACAGCAGTGCAGACTGCTGATTTGGCCTGTAACGGCTAGTTTTTGAAAAGCCTATAAATTGGGCTTCCCTTGGGCTGTTTTAAAAAAGATTTTTGGAGAGTTTAAAAGCTAGTTTTTCCTACTCTATTAAATATTTATCTCCACTTATTTTAGAGCCAAATAGTTTCATTTAAAAGGAGAGTTTATCAAGAGTTTTCAAAAAGTGATTTTTCTTGAGTTTTCGCCACCACATCCATCCTTATTTTCCTCACATATACTTGAGCTTTCTATTGATATATCTATCCTATAGGAGAGTTGTTGTCAGAGTGATTTTAGGTGATCAAAGTGTTGTGATCACCAAAGTTCTCATTCTTGTTTTGAGGAGGCGAACTTGCGGGTTCGCGTTGTTTTAGGCTCTAGTGAGAACTTGGTGTAGAGGTGTGGCTGCTTGCGCGTGTTTATTCTTGTGGGAACAAGAGAGGGACTAGAGAGTCTAAAAGAGTTCTAGTGTGAACTCGCTTGTAGGTGTTGCGGCACCGAGTGATCCGGTGGGATCGGTTTTTAGTGAAAATCCTTCATAGTGTTGAAGGCGGGGACGTAGAGCAAGTGTGCTCGAACCTCAAAACAAATCTCTCGTGTTTGCGATTACTCTCTCTATCTCTCACTTATCTTTATATCTTGCATGCTCATATTTTCTTTATCTTTATATGCTTGATATCTTGTGCTTATATTGTTATATGCTTGGGGATTATTTGCTCACACTTATATTCAACCAAGAGAGCCAAAGTAGCACCTCAACTCTTATCTAGAGGAATCTTGAGGAGATAGTCCAGAGCCCTTCACAGGAAATTCGGCTACACTTTTAGGTTATACTTGGTGTATTGTTCTGAAGAATTTGTAGTTTACATAAATAGTTTTATTTCCGCATTAATTGACCATTAGATTAGCTAGTCACCTATTCACCCTCCCTCTAGGTAGTTTCAATATATATTCGGTGAACATGATAAACAGGACGAGGTTGTTACCGTCTAACAATATTTTTTTCCAGTAGTTAGATAATATGAACATGATGGTCATCAGATAAATGGTCACAAATGTCATCCCGGTGAGTCTTAGTGGCAAAGTCCTAACCGATGTCATATAGTGATCTTGAAGGTTTATTATTAAGAACAAATGAACTTAATTGCATACATGAATACATAAAGATACTACAAATAATACATAGAGGTAATTCATGAAACTATAAAATTTCTAAATACTAGAAAATTAGCTTAATCATTTAAATCACTTTTATAACACAATTAAATAACTAGATAAAATCCTTCATCACAAGAATTCTTGTTAACTGAAGGGGAAAAAGCACTCACAACACAATTAAATAAAAAATGAAACAAAGAAGAGAAATACTCACAACACGATTAAATAAAATTAAACAAAGAAGTACAACACTCACAAAATAGAATTATAGAAGGAAAAGAAAACACTAACAAGAAATGACGCGGTTTTGAAACCGAATCGCTGTCTGGTCTTCACTACATGAACTGGTATTAATCTACGGATCATCCCATAGATTGGTCTTCAAACCGCCATTGTATCGGTTCCAGAATGGGTACAAATCTGAATCTCCCGTTACCGAGTTTGGATCGTCCGAACGAGTCCGAAACGCTATACCACGCAACCAAACACACACGATGACATACAAACACATACGTAAACACTATATACATACCCCCACATGCATACACATACATACATACATACATACATATATATATATATATATATATATATATATATATATATATATATATATATATATAATCTAATACATACCAATATAAATAAACACACATGCATGCATGCATGCCCAACCACACTCACGCGCACATCACCACCCACATGCATGAACATTAATACCTTCATAGCATGTAAACAATAATACACATAAGTATGCATGTACTCACTACACACACCCACAACACATACATATATAAGTATACATGTATATATACATATATACATGCATGTATCTTATAACACACTCACGCGCACAGTCATGCAAACACCCAAGCACACATCCTTTAATTAAGGCCCACTTGTTAATCACTAAGCTATACACACACATCATCAAAAGACACTTACATGAATTAAAACCCATACATGCACACATCCATGCATAAATACATGCATACACATGAATGCATACCACAACCACTCACGCACACATCAACACACATTTAATTAAGCTTTCCAATTATTACAAGTTTACCCTTATACATCTATATAACACTAACCTTGGGGTAACTTGTGGCGCACCGACGGAGGCTCTAACGGAGGCGTCGGGGGTCGCGGAGGATGTCGTTGGATAAAAGGGCTCACCGTGAATGGAGTAGGTGTGTTCGCACTCGCCGACGGCGATCAACGACGATCCACAGAGAGACGAAAGATGGCTCAGAGTTGCTAAAGTTGGTGTGGCCAAGAAGCATCAAGGGGGTGGGTTCGGCCTATGGTGGACACGCCAATGGGGTGGATGGGGCCATGATGTTTTGGTGTAGTTGGCTCGGCCATGTACATTGCTGGGGGTATGCAGGGGTTGCCGTGGCTGCTAGAGATCAAGGAGGAGAGGGTGGAGAGGCCATGCTGGTGCGCGCGCGGGAGGGCTCGACAGGGATGCAGGCCATGCTGCGGCTATGCACGGAGGTTGGGCCATGGCTGCGGCTGTGTGTGCTCGGACTGGGCTGGAGGGAGGATGGAAGGTCGCGATGCCGGGGAGGAGGTGCTCCGGCCACGTTGCTATGCTAACAGGGGAGAAGTGCAGCATTATGAGGAGGCCTAGGCTGTTGTCTCAGGATGCTTGGCCGGCCATGGGGCAAGGTTACTGTGGACTTTGGACCCAGGATGGTGGAGCTGCTCACCCTATGATGAAGAGGGATGTTGGAGGGTGTTGCGGCTGTGAGTTGAAGAGGAAGGGGAGGAGATTAGGGATTAATTAGGGTTAGGTTAGGATTTGATGATAGATTATATATATAAGGGATATAGGGTTTTTGTTATTAGGCTAATGGGTATCGGGTCTAATTGGGTAGGGGTATGCTAATGGGTTGAGGGTTTGGATTAACGGATAGGATCAAGATAATGGGTAAGAGTCAAGGGGAAGGAAAATACTACAAATAATAATACCAATATCCTTATATAACCATAATAATAATATAATGATGATGATAATGATAATAATAATAAGAAATAATAGTAATATGTAATTTAAAAATTTTGATAAGAAATATTGGTATTACATATATAAAGCCAATTTACCATTTACCATTTACCATCTTAAAATAATTTGCATATTTAATATATTAATAATTACAAGAAGAATTAATAAATTAAGTTAATTAATAAGAATAATATAATAGGTAGAATCAGGTAAATTTTTAAAATTAATTATATGGTATTATTAAATAGGGGATATTACACTTCTTATATTTTTACATCTAAGATTCGAACTGTATCATTGATAATAATAGGAACTAAACATTTTGGCAAGAAAATGTTTGATCCAAAGGGAGAAGAAGCAGTAGAAGTTGAACAAAATTATCATTTCTTTCATCAATCCTAAAAAAAATAAATAAGCAGGGTTCCAATGTTGAGTGAAAAATGAAAAAATCATGGAAAATTACAATCCTCACCACGTAATAGTGCACCTATATGTCTTCACCGATGTTATTTTTGACTGGAAGACTTAAATCTAACTATAGAGAATTTGGACTATTCGGATATGTACTTTGAGAAATAGTTCATGCATGCTTGTTATCGGGAAAAACAAGATCCAGTTAGTAAGGATAAAAATTGAGTTGCTTGCTTGTATGAATCTCTGTGATCTATGATCATAGAAGGGACCTCTTTACCACTTAGTATAAATAGACTATTCTATTTATATAGATATAGTAGAGGGGCATATCCAGTCCAATATTTCTTTGCCCATTAGTTCTAGTTCTTCAGTGCGAAATAGTGCAATTTGGTACCTCACTGTGATCATAACCTTGAGGTTATGGGTTCAAATCTTATCCTCGCAACATGTTTTTGACAAAAAAAAAATAGAAGTTTAATTTTTAGGTGTGATTCTATTAATTAGTAATTAATGCCTAGTTTTGGATGAGAGGTAAAGAAAGGGGAAAATATAACTATTATAATAGAACAAGTATCATAATCAACTATAACTATACCTAGTACTTTATCATGGGTGGACAGTGGGAATTAAGTTTGCATCTTCTCCTTGGCAAATAATTTTAACATTGCCATGTCTGCATTTTATTCGTTCATGATATGTTCACATGTGTCCACACATATATGACATATCATATATGCGTTTGAATCATATTTGCATAGGGCTAGATATAAATACTATAGTAAAGAGTAAAGTAAGATTATAAGATTATTATATTTAATTAATAACAAATTCAATAGAAATTTCTTTTTCGAACTCGTATTGAATCTTAATGTGTTTCACAATCCGCATTTTTGAGAAAGAATGGCATTTTTGGATCAGGAAAATGTCAAAAAAAAAATAAAGTCCAAGAGATGAGAGAATTAAGGATAGTTACTAGAAAGACTAACCCAATCCAAATGATGTACCGAAAAATACAACATTTTGTTACTTGACCAACCATCAAGAAGAAGTAAATACAACATGTGCACTAATCAATAAGATTGATGAAGTCACAATTAATGCAAAAACAACTAATTGGAAAGCAATAGTCATATTTGTAATCCTCCAAGCCACCAACAAATGAACTATACCATTTGATCCCTCGCTTAATCGAAATTGGAACAAAATGCATCATGTAGGAATTTGACCATGAATTAATTGATTCTTTAGAA
This sequence comes from Agave tequilana, assembly GCA_038442645.1. Taxonomy (NCBI): domain Eukaryota; kingdom Viridiplantae; phylum Streptophyta; class Magnoliopsida; order Asparagales; family Asparagaceae; genus Agave; species Agave tequilana. The sequence continues at coordinate 20,353 of JAVJIF010012964.1, read as the reverse complement.
CTTATTACCACTTTAGTATATCAGACATGGAGTCGCATGAACTTTAGTAATTATTTCACAAACAGATATACTATATCATGCACACACATGCGCACACACACACACACACACACACACACACACACACACATATATATATAATTGGTAGATACATCGAAACATAGATTCGATCTGGGATGTTTCTACAAATAGTTAGTATACCATCTCATATGGTCGGTCATGTTCTATTCTTAGGAATAAAATAAAGATTACCCCTGGGAGAGGTGACTGAGTGGTTGATAGCTTTGGTCTTAAAAACTAGTGCAGTTACAATAATTATCGAGGGTTCGAATCCCTTTATCTTCTTCTTTTTTTTCTTGTTGAATAAATTTCTTTCTTTATTTGTTTGGCTTGACCTATTCTATTATATCTTTCTTCATAAAGGAAAGTGACTTAGCTAAGTGGGACAACTGAACCAAAATAGAGAAAACAAAAAATATAGATGAAAAAATCTCAGCTAAGATGGGTGATGGAAAGAACGGATTTTAAATCACGATCGATTCCTTTTCAAATCCTGCAGCAACTGCACAGGCTCTTCCTTCATGCCACAAATGACCCACAAATAAGAAGAATCCTAAAATAAAATGAGAAGTATCTAATCAACTTCTAGGAGAGACATAATTGACTGCATTGATCTCGATAGATATGCCTCTTGTCGAAGTTAAAGAACCTAAGGGAACATGAGTCATATATTCTGTCGAACGTCATTCTTGCCAAGGTTGTATATCTTTTTCCAGCCTACCTCCAAAGCATTGGGACCCCTTTGAGGTTCTAGACAGGGAGCAGGAGATTCCAAAAGCACATAGTTTCTCCTCCAAAAATAACCTCTCCAGTGGGTGAAAACATTATATTTTACCAAAATCAATAGGTCCTTGAGCGGATCCCACATTGGCCCCAAGACGTTAGTCTCTAAGTAGAAACGTAAATTCTTGAGCTTGAGAAGCTTTTGGTTTAGTGGGTCCAGAAAACTCATTAGGATAAGTGGTATTATTGAACCAGATGAAACAAGTAGAAATTACACCGAAGATAGATAAAGCAGTCAATCTATAAAACAAGTAGCCTCTCCAAATCATATAAATGCACAATGAGGCCATGCAAAGGTTTTGATTAAGATATGCCAAATTCCATCAAATATGCAAATAGAACCTAACCATACATATCCTCCAGTTATATCTTCTAAATCATCCACACTAACAATCCATCCTTCTCACCCAAAAGTAGATTTTAGTATATAACCAAATGTAACACTTGAGCAAGGGTCAAGTTGGTAATTTTTCTTATATCTCCACCCTTCGGGGGCCCAGGTAGCATATACACCCCAAAAATAAAGAGCCTTTAGCACTAGAAGAAAAGCATCAATATCTAACAAAATTAAGTATATGCCAAAATTGTAGTCATTTTATTTCTGCATTTCCATACAAAACTGAAAAATGGAAAGGATTTCTCAAGAGTCTTGAGTCCAAAAAGCGTGTTATAAATACCACCAAAGCCTAGATGGCAGAGGAAATTAAGTGAAGTACTCTAAATACAAAGTATAAAAAGGTGTTTGTAACCCCACCCCAACACCCCCCGGCGGCCTACCCCCCAACCTAGAGTAACTAGGTGCAAAAGTAAAATCAATCCTTACTCATACGTGGGTTTCTCAAGAAGGACATGAGCCACTTCAATTAGATTCATTGCTTTGGTCCATAATATGATTAATCTGGTACGTGAGCCTCAAGAAGTTTACTGGATAAATTAATAGCTCCAACATTCTTGGCCCTCCAAGTGAAATAGTGGTTTCTTGGTCACGACTAGCTAAAGTTCCATTAAAGACCGTTTCCACAGGGTAGAACCTTCTCAGTGAATATAAGATTTTCATGAGACAGGTCCTAGGCCGCCATCTAAGCATGAATATCTTGTTCAAGAGAATATCTTTGACGTAGAAAGTCTCAAATTCAAGATCTTTCGCTGCGCGAATTTATTGGGAAACAAAGTCATAGCCACTAGGTAAAGCCAGACCCCCTACCACAAGAGTACTCATCCATAAACCGATTAATTGTACAAATAACATAAAGAAATATAACCAACATTTATTGAAAAAAGCAGCCTAAAAAATTTGGACCAAAAGTAGTTAGCAGTGACCATTGAATAAGTCTCTTCAGTTTAAGTTGGCTTAAAAGCACAGAATGTATTTGCACCATCACCATCTGCGAATAAAGTATTTTATACGCTAGTGTTATGAATAGCTTATAGCAGAGCAGCACCTAATTGTCCAACGACTCCCATCATATGATATGAGTTCAATGTCCAATTATGAAACCCTTGAAAGAAGAGGATGAATCAAAATATAGCTGACACAAAAACTAGTTGGAAAGAACCAATCAAATTGACCTAGTGGATAAATCAGGAATACAAAAAAAAAACTGCAATTGGATTAGATAAACCCAAAATCCATTATCCACCCATATATATAATCTCCTAATCATCTATTTACCCAAAACCAAACCTAATCCTACCTCCTTCCTCCTAATCCCTCAACAACTCCGCACCCCTCCTCCTTGGTCGTAACCTCACTCCGGCGAGCTCCGCGGCGCCGCAACCCCCATCTTCTCTCCTCCTTGCCATGGTCGTGCCCCCCTTGCCGTGAGTCTTTCAATTCCTCTCTGTAAATATATGTGTGTGCATTTGTTGTTATGATTATATGTGTGTTTATTATTTTATGTGTGTGTGAATGCAAGAATGTGGGGGTGCTAGTTTTTCTTTGTGCATGGGAATGTATGTATGTATTATATGTGTGTGTTGATGTGTGTGTGTGCATTGGGTGCATGTGTAGGTGTATGTTTGTGTGTGTGTGTATTTATGTATGTATAAGTTTGTCTGTAAGTATATTGTATGTATGTGTATAGGTGTATACCAGTACGTATGTATTTGTGTTCATCTGAGTTCATGTGTATGATTGCGTGTTGCAGCGATTCAGACTTAGTCGTGCGATCCGAACTCTGTATCGGAAGATTCGCATTGGTGTTTACTAAGGACCAGATAGTCAGGCGATTCGAAGACCGATGCACGAGATGATCTGGAGATCTGTATTAGTTTGTGTAGCGAAGACCAGACGACGATTTGATTTCAAAACCGCATCATTTCAGTGAGTGTTTACTCTGGTATTATTTCCTTATTTACTATTGTCAATAGGCGTTTATATATTACTTGTAGCATTTCATGTAACTTTCTGATATATTTTCTCAGTTTGATTACATGCATCACTTCGTGAGGCATGGATGAGTGTTCACCTTATTTATTTAGTTAATATGAGCATTTATCAATATCATTTCATGTGTAGAGGATTTCCACTTTCGATTCAAGGCTAGTTGTAGTATACCATAGACTATGACTTGGATTGATCTTTAGATTAGCCTGGTACATGTTTGTAGATAAAAAGTATATTTATTTGAAGTATTTATCAGATGTTTATTTGGTGATTATTTAGACGGGAATTTATTTGGATATTAAGGATGGATTAAACATGAGGTTACTTTATTAAGATGACTGATTTTCTTGATACTTGGACTTATATGAACTTAGTTAGAATCTGAGTTGATCTGGGATTTACATTCTTTTTATTAGATCTTGATCAGTATTTAGATGGGATTGAGATAGATAGATTTTGATTGTTCGAGTGAATATCTTACCCTTAGTTTTGATGAATAATATGAGTTGATTATAGATTATTGGTTGTAAGTGTTTTCGGATATATTTATTTATTATTGGTTTATCGGAGTATTGATCATCTTATTGATGTTGAGTATCAAAAGTAGACATTTCTAAATTTCATATTATTTGAGGATGTTTCCTCTTTAGATATGATTTCGGTATCTATTGATCTATTTGACTTTAGGATTTTCAGTAGACTTTCTTTATGATTGGTTCCTAGTCACTGCAGTTATTCAGTTATGGATACAGATATATTGTAGTGATATAGCTGATATCGGTGGTCTCATATTTCAGATTTTATAGTAGTTATCAGATATCTGTATCAGTTATCGGTGATTAGTGTATAGTTGTTATTAGTGACTCTATATCTCCAGTATTCAGATGTCAGTTACTAGCTGCCAGTTATTCAGTTATCAGATATGAGTTATCAGTTATCAGATATCAGTTAGTATTGATATCAACAGTTGTTAGAGATATCAGTTACTCTTAATAATAATCATATTAGTTGCTTGTTAATAAAAGACATCATAATTCGGGGAACAAGGGTAATTGCCTGATAATGCATGTCATGTATTTTGGAAGGATTTTTTATGGTATATCGAGTTGGGAGTTCCACCATAGGAAACCAAGATAGTACTGTCTACCTAGTTATTCAGTTGTCAGTTGTCAGGGTTATGCCCGGATTATGATGTCACACTAGTTGTCTTTTCGTGTGGGGAAGTGTTCTCAGTTATTAGAGCCTTGTGGTTTGTCCTGGTTTAGCACCAGAGGTGTTAGATCGTGGTACCGGACATACACAATACCCTTCCAAAATATATGCACTACATTAACAGGTAGTTAGAATAACGATAATCTTGTTTGTTATATGGGAAAATGGCTGTGGTATGGGGACACAGTTATGTACTACATTAGTTAGGTTAATAATAACCAACCAGACTAGTGATATATGCTAGATTACATATTTTGACATCAGTTGTTTATTTTATCAGTAGTATTCTTTTACCTACATACTTGTCCATGTTATCATTCAGTTATCTTTTATTTACAGTTTATCATTTTATTATATGTACACACTGTTTGTATGCACGAGCACCTTCCCCTTTTCTTACACACTGATTGGATCTCTTACTGATGACTCTAGATTTGCACGTTCAGATTAGATGTTTTATTTCATCGATTAAGTGTTTGATAAGACCGTATGTTTCGCGAGAAGGCTGGGGTTTCTCTCTACCTATTCTAATAGTCTTATCTCTCTTTAATTCATGTTATTTCCTTATTCTCTCTATATCATTATCAGTTATCATTCTATCGCTTTGTTTATTTATTATCATGTGCGGATGTTTACATGTGATACTGCATTGATCATGATTTATTATAGTAGATTATTGTATCTTGTTCAGGTTACTTAAGGCTTAGTGCATATACGTGAGCTATTTTTCTTACATATATGCATCGCTGACTCTCGTCGTGTCTTTGCTCCAGCGTATTTTGGGAAGCAGGGCGTGATAATAGGCTTTAGAATTGGCATTATATTTCTTAACAGTAATTATAGACTATGAATTCAAGAAAACAGTCATCTTAACCTTTCGCATGGAAAAATTAAGTCCATCAAATATGAATGGACAATAAATGCTAGATTTACCACTATATGTCATGAGTGTGCAAAAACAAATATGATGATTAGCAAATATATGATCACTCTTCGGTAGATAAATCGAATATCAGGAGCACTTGCTCTGGTAGAAGTGCTAATCAAATACGGAATTTGAAGCTTTTACACTAACACAAATGATTTCTAAAGAGTGAAGCCAAATTTTGGTGAAGGGCTCTAGAACTTCTCCTCAATTCCTCTTTTAAGAGTTAAGGTGCTTTTATAACTCTCTTGAATTGAAACAAGTGTAAGCATAATATCAAGCATATATGTATAAATAACAAGTGCAATGCAAGATATAAAAAGAGTAGAGTTGAGAGAGTAGCCAAATGCAAACACAAGAATATGTTTCGAGATTCGAGCACCAAGCTCTACTTCCCCGCCTTCACCTAAAAGGATTTTCACTATCTCCACTTAAGAACTCCACAAGGAAAAAAACTTTAATTCTCTATGCAATAGGAGGTACAATACCAATTCATAAAGCAAATCACCTCAAGAGGGAGGGCACAAAGCCCAGACACAAAACCCAAAAAAGTTACAACACTTAGTGATCACAAATAAGAAATCTCACAACACAAGATCCTAAAGGATAGATTTTGCAATGATTGGTCAAGCTTGTGAGAAAACAAAGATATGAAAATGAAGCTCTTTAGAAAACAATTGAGAAAACTTTTATGAAGATATAGAAACTTGAAAAACAAAATGTGTGTTTCCCAAAACTTGTTTTCTATTTTCAAACTTTTAATCTTGAAACAAACACACAAAAAATATGGATTTTAAGCCCAAAATTTATTGTAAAATTTTCTTGAAGATGAAAAAATAAGCACTCGAAAACTGGTTGAAAAACATTTGTTAATCTTGGAGAAAACTCTCCCCAAAAACCAATATTTATAGGCTAAGCCAAAACTATCAATTGGGGTCCAATCATAGGCCAGATAGGCCTGTCAGTTTACCAACCGGTTGACCACCAACGGTCAAAATTATGACCATTGTGGTTTGTTGGTCGACCGATCGACTGAAAATAACAGAGAGTACTGAGTCTCTAATGGTTGACCGGTCAGTCGATCGACATGCACAGCCTTTGGGCATGTGCACATCCTGTCGACCTAGCAGTCATCGAGCCCGGCCCTAAACTTATAATTTGGTATTTTTAAATATCTTTTTGAATCTGATTAAATTCCAATAAATTTTACAAAAATAATTCCATGTAAATATATAGAAGTACAAATATGTGATAAAAAATTAACACATATTGCAAACATGTGAACTTATTTTTGTGATAAAGAATTTCAATCTTAAAATAAAATCGTATTTTTCAAAAGCTAACTTTTAAATGAAAATCTATTTTTTTCAAAAACTTGTATAAATACAAAAATAAGCTATTGAAACTCAAAGTCAGGGTGTATTGATAAAATCCATACACATATAAAATGCTATAAACTTGTTTTGACAATTTATTTCATACAAACAACTTTTTATAAAAACAAAACTTAAACTCATGAAATTAACTCATCAAAATAAGTTTTTAAAACACAATAGAAGCACCAATATGTATGGATGAAATCCAATACACATACAAATCATATGAACTTGTATTTTGATGAAATATTCAAAATTCAAAAACAGGTTAAATTGAAAACTAAAACTCTTGTTCTTGAAAAACTAACATCAAATTTTTGTGCGTGTGTAAGTGATAAGTTTGAGCAATAAAAACTAACATATTCTATACAAATATTATAAACTTACAAAATCTTGACTCAAGTCTTCTTGAAGATCTTCTCCGTGTAGAGTCGATTCAAACTTGATTCTTTAGAGTTAGACTCCATCATGAGTGCTTGATGTGATCTTTACACTTGAGCTCTTGAATCGACACGTGTTAGCTTGAAGAAGCTAAACGCCAACTAAGATCTTCATTGAATATCTAAAACTTAATAAATATAAAATTATTAGTATTATAACTACATGAGTTAATTATCAACAAAATTAGAGTGATAGGCCTTAGGGCCAACAAAGGCCACACCAAGATTTTGAAAAAAATTACATTATTTGATAAAACCTACGCTGTGGGTTATAAAAAAAAAAATCAAGTATTGACATGTCTGGTTACTCTATTGCCTTTGCTTCTTGCAGAGCAAAAATTCATCAAATTTAGATCAACATAATAAGAAATTCCCAATCTTTTATTGATCAGGCGCACTCGAATTTGAACTGGGGATAAAGGATTTGCAGTGTCCCGCCTTACCACTTGGCCATGCCGCCAAATTAGGTCCAAAATAGAGAATAATATTATTTGTATTCTATTTCTGTTACTAATTCTTTTTTATTGGATCTAATTTATATTATTCTCTTTGATTAATTGTATCGCAAGCTTTTAAAACTTTCCTTTCTTGCTAAGTGTAGGAAAAATGAATTTCCCGTCACAGACTGAGGCAAATCGGAACCATTAACAATTTACTTTGAATTAGTGAACGGTTTTTCAACTTTTATCTTCAATGAATAGCAAAAGAAAAATCATAAAATCAAATTGATTTATGACTAATTAGTATTCATGTTTTTTCAATAATTAATCCTTTTCAATTTCAATAATATTTATATATATGTAAATATATAAATGTTGGCATCATACCATGCTAGATCTCTCTCTTGTGTAAATATCCATATAGAGAATCATCCCGTTTCAATTTTTATTGAATATTTGAATATATTGAATAGAAAATGTAAAGTTTGATGGAGTGTGGCCCACGTTGCCTCAAGTAAAATTTCAATAAAAGTTGTGATATATGCCTAGATAGACAGTCGTATTAGCATGTACTTAACAAATACAATATATTCTTAGTAAATTTATATTATATTATATTACGCAATTTAATACACAACTTAGTCGTATTCTATAAATTCCACTCAGTACCAAAAAGAATCCGCAAATTCTTTTTTGAATTAATGTGTTAAAAAAAGGAACTCTATACCTATTAATCTGTCTTTATTTCATTCATACAGAGAGGAGATTGAACCATTTATTTTTTTGTTGGTACCTCATTTGATCATAATATCATAATAATTGGTAGAAATTGAATCAGTTTTGACGTTCTATAAAAGACACCATTAAGTATAAGTGATAGAAATTTTTTTTAAGGATATTTTATCAATTTATTTCTATTGTTAGCTATCTCGTCACAAATTCGAACTTGCGTAGAAAATGCTCTTCATTCTTCCATCTCGTCTCCTTTCATACGTATGAAATAAATATATTATATGGAGTTGGCTAAAATTTTATGTGATTCAGTAAACAAAATAATTATATTCTATTATTGTATCGATCCGTATGGTTCGATGAATAGTGGATCAATAATAGAATTCTTTAATAAATAAATAGGAAATTTAAGATGAAGATGATCTGAAATGGAACAAAAGAATGTCCACAATACCTAGATTTAATCAGATACAATTTGAGGGATTTTGTAGGTTCATTAATCAAGGCTCGGCGGAGGAATTTCATAAGTTTCTAAAACTTAAAGATAGAGATCAAGAAATGGAATTTCAATTATTTGTGAAAAGATATCAATTGGTAGAGCCCCTGATAAAGAAAAGAGATGTGTATGAATCACTCACATATTCCTCTGAACACCTTCCCGTTAATGTGAACTCTTGTGGAAGAGCAGCCTTTTACTCCTGGAGTAACTTTTATCCATTGTGCGACAACCCTTCCTCTCATCACCGTCAGGTCACTCTAAAACTAATTCTCTATGAATTTGAGTTGGCCTCTGGTCTTTAAATTAACTTTGTCAAAAGTTATGTATAATTGTTAGAGGAAAATGAGGAACTTCAGAATCAAATTTGTGGCCATGCTGAATTGTAAAGTGGGCAAATTTCCTATCAGTTATTTGGGGAATCCTTTGAGAATTGCATGATGATCTGCAGAGTGTTTTTGGTAAATTTGATTGTAGATTGGCAGGTTGGAAGTGTTCTTCTTTGTCCAGGGGAAGCAGATTGGTGTTAGTGAATTCAATATTATCAGCTTTACCAATATATTTGATGTCCTTTTATCTGTTGCCTAAATGGGATACTGATAGAATGGATAACATGAGAAGAAGTTTCTTGTGGAAATGTAAGAAAGATGCAGCCTCATATGCTCGTTTAATAAATTGGAGTCAGTTTGTAAATCCAAACAGCAAGGAGGTTTGGGGGGTTGGATATTATACTGGATGAATATTGCTTTATTAAGTAAATGGTTATGGAAATTCTTTAACTATCCCAATTTACGTTGGAGACAGTTAATAAATTTCCTATATTACAAAGAGGAGCATGCATGGGAGTTGGGTTCTGAAATGAAAATTTGTTCACACTTTTAGAGAGGGATTATTAAACAATTGGATTATTTTTCTGTATGTTCCAAGAACAAGATCAGTAGTGGCAAGAATACATCATTCTGGTTTGAAATGATGGGCAAAGATTAAATTAGCTTATGAATTTCCTGACTTGTTTGCAATTGTTGAAAACAAGAATAGCTCTGTTTCTTAATTTAGGGGAGAGAGAAATTGGCAGTGGGAGTTTAGAAGGAATTTGACTGGAAATTTGATAAACAGATTTTGCAAATTGACTGATATTATAAATCAAATTGAGATTGGAAAAGACAGTGATTTGAAAATATGGCTGCTAGAGACTAACTTACAATTTATATCAGAGAGCTTGTATTTGGTCAATTTCTGCTCCTTTGAAAATTAAAATTGTGATGTGTGTTTGGCAGCCGAGTAATGCTATTTGTACTACTTTTTTTTATACTACATTATACTAGTACTCTTATGTAACTTTATATGGAAAACGTGCAGTTAAATAGTATTTTACTCTAATCTCATGGCTGAATTTTTCAGACAATATGAAATTATATGAATTGAAAAATTAAAACGACAATTTTTTAAGTACCTGGTCTATGTTAGTTAGATTCAAAACGATTCATGTCCATTGTCCCTTTCATATTTATAGCTTCTTCAATGGGAGCTTGAAGAGAATTATCATGTTTCTTATGTTTTGCTAAATGGATTATTTCTATGACTAAAAATTAGGCTCAGTGATGTGTATTGTTCCTATATCAAAAGGCTGCTGGTTTTAATTTGTGAAAATAGAAATCATTGGTTTTTGTTTACATTGAAAATGACCCTAGATCATTAGGCATGCTATGTTGGCTGTGAGAGAACCAATGGCCATGTTCCAAGAGTCTACAAGTCTCATACAAGGGGGAAGAGCAAAGTTTTAAACTTAAGCGTCATTCACGCTAGTGGACAAGTCAGCTAGATCAGAACACTTGGTTAATGGAGTTGGGGAGAATAGAGTTATGGATTTTAAAGAGGTGAGTTGGGAAGAGCTGGGGAGAAGAGTTGTTTACTCTCGCACCAAATTTAAATTGGTGTAGGAGTTAAGATCTTGCCTCCAAAAAGTAAAGAGGCAAGGTGTATATCTTTTTTTCCCTCTAAAATTTCAATATTTTACATGATCGCACTCTGATGCAAATGAGTGTTTGGAAGAGATAACAAGAGATAGAAGCCTAACTCTTGGTAACTCTTATCGCCAAACAAGACCTTGAGGGGCAAAGAGTACATCAAGGTGAATTAAGAACCCATGGGCCCACATGAACATATGCTCAAAAAGAATGGTATTTGAGAAAAACAATCATGTGTATGAGAGAGAGAGAGAGAGAGAGAGAGAGAGAGATTAAACTAGACAAAAGAGGGGAAGAGATGATTTGTGAAGGAATAATCAAAGGGAGATTTCTCTCATGTAGAGACTCACTGCTCCCTTGGTTCATTGCACTTGTTTTAGCTTTGAAGGAAAGTCTAATGGGATTTGGGAAGCAAACAAAGCTTTGTCCCCATGACCACAGGAGACAGCCAGGGGGATCCAGCACTTGTTGGGATCAGAGCTTAAAGCATCACAAATCCTAAAATAGCACATTTTTCTTGATCTCACCATACTCTCCTCTTTTTTTCACTATTTATAAATACACAACTTGCTTAATTACTAGCAATTAAACAATTACTAAATCCATTATCAATTACAACTTGTGCTCAGCATCCCTGAAACTTGCATGGTGTCTGTGGTTATAACAATAAAAAAAAAAATTCTTTTGTATTTATTACCTTTTTTTAAAAAAAAAAAAACAGGGAGCTATAGAGAGGGAGAAGAATCAAAAGATAAGAGGGACATCTCAAACTCAAAAAATAGAGAGGAATGATGTCAGAGTAAAGGACTCCACATTAGGAAAAGAAGCTCCCTGTCAAAGAGAGAATCTGTTATCAACAGGGTTTCTTGGATTGCTGACACTCCCATCAACAATGAAGAGATTCAAGATGTTTGGAGATTAGGGCGACGGCGATGAACTAGAGATGTTAATACTAATATGAATACTGTTCATCAAATTCTACCACCATTAGAATGGATTTTGATGCTGTTAACAAATTTCAGCAACTCCTTGGCTTGAGAACCAGATGATCTAGATCACTGACAAACCCGAGATCCCCAACAAATTGGATTTGACAATGCTCAAGCTGAACAAGGAGAGAATTTCAGGCAAATTCTCCAAGTACTAAAGGAAAAACAGTAAAGGTCTTGGGATCAATAGAAAATATCAGATGAAGATGCAATACCGAATGCTCTTATTGATATATTATCCAAAAGTTTTAACTATCAGTGACAATCTATCAAGAATACATGGAAAAATAAGCACTTATAATGTACAATGGCCACATTTTATATCAAATAAAGGATGATACAAAGAACATCAAGTCGAATATGAGAAAAAAAATAGGAACCCGAAGGGCAAAAATTATGGGGCATAGAACAGCCGCACAATTGTACTCAAATGCTACAGAGATGAGAATGGATTCGCTCTCGAGCAACCCAATAGGCAATATCCAGATACAAAATGCAACGAATCTCAACCAGCCTCCGTCGGCTCTACTCTGCAGGAAAATTATCTTGTCTCGTCTTCTAGGTTGCGGAATCCAACAGTAAGATCATCGTATAATTTCTTAAACTTGGCAACAAGAGTGTCCTCGCCTTCAGCAGGATCTTCAAATTTCTGGGACCTATAATTTTAACAAAGCAAGGAAATGGGCACATGAGCCAGCCTTAATGGATTATCAACATTACTAACATTATTATTACTATCAGCATAATTATTGTAAATTTCCCCATCAAAATGAGTTGGCCATGGAGTGTAGCTAAAAACATGGACATCCAGAAAAGTTTCAAGGCTGTGAGTCAATCTGACATCAACCTTGAGTTTGTGCCAAATTTGCAGCGAGTAAAACTATGATCAGGAGGAGCACATTAAGAGAACTACAATGACCAATTGGCCAAGATGTAGACCTAGCTTTTCTATTTTAACCTCCGAAATTCTCCAAGATGGCAAATAGTCGATATGAAGACTTGCAATAAAACATTGCTTCATCTATAAGGCACAAAATAAGCCAAAGAGAACTGGAAATGCATTTTCACTTCCAGCATTTTATATATTAATAACAAAATTCAATTCCACAGAGTAAGATATAAGAATAGAACCACTGTTACTTACACTAGGCGGTAGAAAAGGTCGCCCATTCTATGCTTGATGACACTGTATGTTATTTTCTGTCCATCAGAACCAGAACCTCGCTCGACAGCCTGCAAATGTCAGAGTGAAAGGTCAGTTTAACAGACAATCCAAGTATCAAGACAATTGCATAAATATCAGGTTCAATAATGTACATAGCCAACATTGACTATTCTGGCCTGATGTATAAAAATAATTTTAAAAAATAAGATAAATCTTCACTATTATAACCACAACTCTTTTGATTAGAATGCTAATTTGTTACTGACTCACGTGTGTATCACGTCCAAAAAAAATCTAGTCATACATTTACAAATCTTTAACCGAGCTTGATATCTAGCCATACGTTTACGTTTACATCTCTATCACAAAAAAGAAGTTTGAAAGAAAAAAAATTATTAGGGACCCCTATCACAGAAAGGAATATCTCTACTATTATAACCACAAATTTTTTATTGGAATGCTAATTTGTTAGTGACTCACATTTGTGTCACGTCCATACAAAATATAGCCATGCATTTACAAATCTTTAACTATGCTTGAAATATAGCCATACATTTACATCCCATCTTATAAAGGAAGTTTAAAAGGGAAAAAAAATTTAGGGATCCCTATCTCAAAAAGAAATCTTGAAAATAAAAGTTTGAAATAAAAGAAACATATTAGAGAAAATATGATACTTATTCCAAAAAAGAAGATATGTCTCTTCTTTTTCCCTTCAAGATTGGAGTTTCTCTACAATTAGAGCAAAAAAACCTAAGAAAGGTACTAAGAAAAATTCTAATAAATTTTATACTCCAATTCTACTACTGCTGCATGTGCATAGTAGCGCCAAAAATCTAGTTACATATTAATAATCAAAAAGATGTTTCACTCCATGCTAGATTATTCTTTACATGGAGGTATTAGGAGACTCCGGTTTAAAGTTTTCATTACTATCTCTGTACCCGTTAAATCTTCAACAGAATCCAATAGACTCAGAGAAAACATCCCATGCGTGGAACATTTCCAAGGAAAACTGAATGGCAATTCTAATACATGATAGCCAAATCCAATAAATAAATAACCTAATAAACAAGACAAGACTTTATGGTGTAGAACTTGGCACGGACGAGGATTTACCTGGTTTGCCAACGTATTGAAATGGATAATATTACGCATCATCCAAACTGACTTGTAGAATGGACAGAATTTGTCATAACTGTACAAATATCAAAAGTATCAAATAAGAAGAAGCATCAACTGTTAAAATTACAAGTGAACAAAAAAATAAAATATGAATCCTAGACAAATGCAAGAGGTAAAACATGATATAAATAATATAGTAATCTTACGGAGTAAAGGCATTCTGTGCTAGATAATCCTCTCTCAGGAGCTTTGCAGTCTCAAGTGTAATTTTGTCAGATTCTGCTAGAGCATCTTTACCAACAAGCTGCATAACAAGATAAATAGGAACAAGAAATAAAATTAGGGGCTAGCCAACTAAAATTTAAAACAAAATATCTAAAATCAGTTATCAAACTTTGCTCTATATATACATAAGTTCTAAATCATATCAGAAATATTATGCAAAAATAAAAGAAAGTAAAGCTCTTGACATAAAAGAATGGCTGAACTGAATCAGAGTGGGACATAACTTAGGGGGAAATTGATCAAATAATTATCAAATAGTTCACTAAATATCCATGCAGCTATTTGATTGAATTGAATTCGGGTGATCATTTAAGTGTAAGCAAATACTTTTTAGTATTAACGAACTAAACGAATCAAATCTGAGCATATTAGTGTTTGATTCATTAATTCGTTAAACTATTTGTTTATTACATATGGATTAGACTCCGTATAAATTATAGTATTATATGCATATATATCAATAATAATTACATCTCAGCCCGTGACTTTTGTAATTTTTTAATTTTAAAAAAACTTAAACGCCAAATCTAATTAAGTGATTCATTTGTATCTTGCACTTTGCTTTCAGGAATCCAATGTGACAGTATTAGGAGGGATTCATCCAAATCGAATACCAGTAAATGAATCGAATATGAATCCAATAAGGAATCGAATATGAATCCAATAAGGAATCGAATACGAATATTCATGAATATTTGAAGATAACACATTTGCATGGCTTTAACCAAAAATTTGCAAATATTTTTTGAATATTGAAAATTCGGTTCGAATCAAATACAATATTAATTGCTATCCGAATCAGAATTCAAATAGTGCAGATTTTCTCGAATTCGAATACTTTGGTATTCGGTTTGATTTGGGTTCGTTTCCACAAATAGGCATATCGGAGGCAAATAGAGGTCCATTCAAAAGAGAGAAAATGAAAAGAAAATTGCATTAAGAATATATTCTGAAATGAATAAGAAACAATTTTATACGTTATCACCAATGTTTTAAAAAAACTCGTTATGTAACTCGTTATAACCGTTACAGAACATAATGACACCCAGTCGTTATATAACACTCACAAAAAACGCAGTTCCCAATAACGAGCGTTTTTTGGAGTATTACGAACGTTATGTTATGAAAATAACATAACATTCGTAACTCACGTTATTTAAACGGATTGCAAATATAAAATAACAAAGCGATTTCACTCTCAAGACCAAATCGACGTGAAACCCTAAATTGGCGACGGCGAGCGAAGCATAGAAGCACCCAAGTTTCTCCTCTCTGTAGTCGACAGCGATAACGACGGTGACTCTCTTGTGTGGTTCCTCCTCTCTCTACAGTACCTTTTCAATTTCATCTCTCTCATCAGCAAGCATCGAAACACCCCAGTTTCTCTTTCGCTCTTCAATTGACGAGGAATTTGTCATTGTATGATTGTATTTGTAATGCTCCAAAAATAAAAAAAACAGCACGACTCTTTAATTGAGAGGAATCGTCGTCGATCTCTCTTCAATTGACGAGGAACCACACGACATTGTAGCACCTTAGTTCCTCGATGCTCGCTAAATTTATTGTGAGATTTGCTAAATGTGTTATATATTGTTTTGATATTTTTAAATATTTTAAAATTATTTTTCTATTTATAAAAAATTAAATATAGTATATATGTTTATTATTATTAAATAAATATTAAATCGCGTAACCTACATTTATGCGTTACGTTATAACCTATGTTAACATAACAAAAGAAAAAAATGTTATTCTTACATTGTCGTTATTTTAAACATTGGTTATCACTCTAAGAATATTGGTGTGCATATGCCCTATAAAGTTGTAACTTGTGCAGGGCGGCATCATAGCCGTCCAAGCCTTCCCATTAAATCGGGACGGGTATTGAGTGGGACACAATCAAGGTTCTCCAAGATGAAATGACTCTCATTAATCCTCTATGAGGTGGTACACGATTCCTCACCGGAAAAACTCTCCACCAAAAAGGTATCCATAGAACCCAAAAGGCCCAGTTGGCTGATTAGCTAGACATATTTCCTGGAGAGGAGCAATAACAATTTGCATATTTTAATTTAGGTACATAGAATTCCATGATTTACATGTGTACCCTCAGATTGTATTTTAGCCATGAAGCTAAAAACTAAATTTTGTGGAAGAAGCCACTCATATTCTAGGATATGCACGTCTTTATTTCCTCGCCTGTCTCATTAAGGTTAGCATCTTAACTCTAAGCACCTTTAGAAAGTTTCTTTCTGCAAAATAAGCACTAAACAAGAAGACTCAATAAAAGACGGTAAGTTCCCAGAAGTTCACGGGGGTCATGGTGATTGAAAAAGAGAGAGCCCATATGACTAAAGTCGAGATACTAAAAAGATAAATGGCAATCTACTAGAAATATGATGAACTCATAGTTTGGAGGGAACATGGAAAAGAACCTTGTATTGCATTCAAAGAGTCATTTTCTGTCTCTTTAATATTTTGTTCTAGAGGTCAGGTGGAAGGTATTTGCAGCAACTTGTGTTTAACAGGGTGGGAGGTATGTCCAGTAACTTAATTATGAAAGGGTAAAATGGACAGTAACAAAACTATCATGGCCATTTTCGTTTAGGAAAAAATGAGAGTATTTTAGTTTTAGAAAGAAAAAAAATTAAGTCTAGCAACAGTCATATGCTTCTGTAGGGGTGCAATTTGAACACCCAACTTCGACATCCAGTAGATGGTCAGTGGGCTAGACTGGTTCGGGCACAAATGCAAGTCAAGCTTGGATAGGATTGAACTTTTTGACACAATCTTAATTGGATAGGGTATGGTTGACCATTTACATAACTAGAGGCCAATCCCAACTCCTGAAGGACTGAACCAACCGTATCCAAGCCAAACCAACCCAACCCAAAAAGATATATAGGTTTAAGTTTTTTCTATTTTTCTATTTTATTTATTTATTTTATTGTTAACTTTTTTAAGGGATACACCCCTATATTATTGACAAGGGAGCACTAATAGCCTCTAAACTACATTATTAGCACAAATACTCTTTAACTTAACAATATGGTTCAAAGTCGTGGTCTCGGCTGCCGACTCAGCCGGCACCGAGACGGATCGGTCTTGGCGACTCGGATCGGACTCGGACGATACGCGCAAAACGCTACATAGAAAGCTCAATAAATTATGAAAAAATCATGACGAATCGTAAAAAATGTAGACATCAAAATTCATGTATGACATATCCAAAACAAATTTTTTTTGAGGGAGTAATTGAGAAAATATGATGATTTGAGAGTAAATTCTGAATATAAAAGATTTAAGGGGGAAATATAAAAAAAAACCCAAAAATTAAAAAAAATAAAATAATAAAGGAGAGAGATCGGGTGAGATCACCCGATCTCTCCCTCCCTCTGGCTCTATCTCCCTCTCTCGTCTCTCCCCCTCTCCCTTCTCTCTACTATCTCCCTCCCTCTGGCTCTCTCTCTTTCTCTCTCCCTCTCTCCCCCCTCGTCTCTCTCCCCCTCCCTCTCCCTCATCTCCCCCTCTCATCTCTGTCTCTCTCCTCTCTCGCGGCAGCGGCAGGCAGGAGCAGGCGGCGAAGGCAGGAGAAGAGGTTGAGCGGAGTAGTTGGCGACGCAGGCGGCGAACCCTAAATCCCAAGTTGGGTTTTTTTTAATCAAATCGGTCTTGACTCGAAGCTGAATCGGTCGAATCGGCCGAGTCAGTCCGAGTCGTATCGTGACTCGACCGCCATTCAACTCTGAGTCAAGACCGATTCGGTCATTTCTGAGTGGATCCTTCAAATCGGGTCTCGAACTCATCTCGGCGGGGTGCCGAGACAGATACGACTCGGTCGAGTCGTATCGCCGAGTCGTATACGACTCGGCCGAATCTTCGAGCCGTGCGTAACAATGGGGGTTACTCTCTCTCTCTCTACACCATGGCTCGAAGTCGTGGTCTCGGCCGTCGACTCGGCAGGCACTGAGACAGATCGATCACAGTGACTCGGATTGGTCTCGGACGATACGCGCAAAACGCTACATATAAAGCTAAAAAATTTTAAAAATCACGACAAATCATAGAAAAATAGACATCAATATTCATGTATCACATGTCTAAAACAATTTATTTTGAGGGTAATTGAGAAAATATGATGATTGAGAGTAAATTTAGAAATATGAAAGAGTTGAATAAATGAGAAATCCCAAAAATCAAAAAATCAAAAAAAAGATAAAGATAAGAGGAGATCGGATGAGAGGGGCGAGAGAGAGAGAGAGATCAGAGGGAGAGAGACTCTCTATCCCCCTCCCTCTGATTTCTCTCTGTCCTCTCCCTCTCTCTCCCTTCCCCGCTCAGACTCAGAGGCGACGACGAGAGAACCGGTGTGCTAGAAGCAGCGTGCTGGAAGCGGCGATCATGGTTCAAAGACTCGGCCGAGTCGGAGACGAGTCGGCCGAGTCGTATCCGTCTCGGCCCGCTCCGAGACGAGTCCGAGTCACGAGTCAGTCGACTCAACTCAGAGGAGGTCGACTCGGCAGAGAATCAGAGTCGACTCGGCATTATGATGATGATTTTATGCCTCATTACAATTCAATATAGAAATAATTACATTAGCATGTATTTATGAATGTAGTTTGTATAATTTACTATATTGTGCATGTATTTTGATATATTTCTACCGATGACGCGTGTATTTATGCTTTCGCTTCATGTTTAGTATGCTAGGTGATATATTTTGGACATGTGATACATGAATGTGGATGTCAACATTTTTTTTAGATTTATCGTGATTTTTTCAGAATTTTTTGAGCTTTCTCTGTAGCGTTTTGCATGTATCGCCCGATACCGATCCGAGTCGCCGAGACCGATCCGTCTCAGTGCCCACCGAGTCGGCGGCCGAGACCGCGACTGTGAACCATGGCGGCGATATCGGATGAGAAAGGGAGGGAGGGAGTTCGGGTGGCGGGCGAACGACGACGGGCGAGCTGAGGTAAGTATCTCTCCCTCCCCTCCTTTTTTCTCTTCGTTTTTTTTTCCTTTTATCCTGACTCGGGCATGACTCGCCGAATTGGCCGAGTCACACAAGTTGTCTTGTGACTTGGCAATTCGCCCGAGTCAGACTCGGGTCATGCCCGAGTCAAGCAATTTTTGTCACATCTAGTGTCTCGCGCCTTGTTATCGGATCGGCGGTGGCCATTCCGGAGACGACTCGGCCAAGTCAACTCCGACTCGGCCGAGTCTTTGAACCCTACTTTACGCACCTGCACCTGTGATTTGAGACAAGCACCTACAGTAGCCCCCAAAATCCCCCTCTATTTCCCTCTCCCTCTATTCCCCTTCCCTTTCCCTTTATTCCAACTCCCTCTCCTTCAACCATAACATTTGTTGCTTGACATCCCAAAAGCGCAGGCATAATTGTGTGCGTGCGTGTACGCGCGCCACGTGCGGATGGTGGGTGGGGTGGGGGAGGAAAGGAAAAAGAGGAGAAAAGTCTCTTCTTCAAGAATTTAGAGATAAAAATATGGCAGAGTTAGTTGGACGAAAAAAAATAGCTAGTAAGCCCCGATGAGAGGTTGCAAGCCCATCTGAGAAGCCTACAAGGATAAAAGTGATACTTGATGTCAGGGATGTGTTCTGGAAATGCTAGTCTGCACTGATGAGAAGTTGCAAGCTCATCTGAGAAGCCAAGAAAGATGACACTGGGGCTTGATGTCAGGTATATGTTCTGGAAATATGCTAGGACCATCCAGTGCCAAGAAATTATGGATTGGGTTTATGCTGGAAAACAAGGAAAGAGGAGAAGATCTGGAATATAGAGAAGGATATAGTGCATATTAGATGAGAATCTTGAGGACAACTGACCGATGCATTCCAGCCCAACTTGGCTCAACCTGACCAACCTGAATAGGTATCAAGTGGGCTTGGGTTTCAGGTTTCAATTGACAGATGAAACCTTAAGGGTTGAGACACAAATTGACCAGGCCTCG